>JAWNNO010003099.1:0-51596 GCA_035044985.1 Lordiphosa fenestrarum
TTCATACCCTGGAGCGCTGACCTTATTCAGAGTGTATCTCCAAAACTATTACTCGGATCGATTTGAAAACAAGTTTTTGAAGCCGCGAAACCCATGTAACCCCTTAATTAATGTCCAATATTTATATCTATAGTTCAGATTCTAATCTAATATATTGTTATAAGCTGTAAATTCTAATAATGATTGGAATTAGCTTTCACAATTTTTTTTTTGCTTTAAATAAAATAAAATAGGTAACTATGTCAAGAAGCACCAGTGGCGTAGGCAGGGGGGGGAGGGGGGGGTTAACCCCCCCCCCCCCCCCCCCCCCCGAAGAATTTCAATTAGAAAAAAAAACGATTTAAAAAATGAAAAGAAGCGATTAAAAAAAAAAATTGTTAACCCCCCCCCCCTGAAAAAAATCCTGGCTACGCCACTGAGAAGCACTATAGAATATTGTCCCTTAGAGATAGAGGGATTCTCACTTAAATCAATAAGTAACTTCCCCCAAACGAATGCAGTCTGATAAGAGGTATATTAAGAGCCCGGTGGCAGGTTGCATTAGATATACGGGTGCACTTTTCTTTCAATGGGTGATGCTTAAAAGCTTCATCTATCCGTTATCTCTAAGGGTACATTCTGTTGATGAGATGTCTCCCTTAATTTAACCAAAGGATGTCTCAACACCTAAAAACTCGTCATGGATCTAAACTGAACCGAACGGTTTTGCTTTGTGGTTTCGGTTCGGTTCAGCAGTGGTTTGCGAAACCTTCAAAGACCTGTTTATTCTAAATAATTTTAATTGCCTAAAAATTCTGAAAATATCAATGAAATCAATTTTTTTTAACAAATTATCAATATCGAAGTGATACTTTTTATACTCTGTACCGTAGGTACATAGAGTATTATAAGTTTGTGCAAAAGTATGTAACATCCAGAAGGAAGCATCTCCGACCCCATAAAGTATATATATTCTTGATCAGCATCAACAGCCGAGTCGATATAGCCATGTCCGTCTGTCCGTCCGTCTGTCTGTCCGTATGAACGCACAGATCTCAGAGATGGTAAGAGATAGAGGTTTGACGTGTATGGGACATATGCTTCTTATGTCTGCAGGCAGATCAAGTTTATTTTCAATTTTGGCCACGGCCCCTCCCGCCCCCGCAATTTAGAAAAAACGTCATATCTCCCACAGTTTTGAAGATAGATGGCTTGTTCCTTCTGGACATATTTAGTTACTAGAATAACTTATCGATCCGCCAAAGGAATGAAGAAGATCGGTTGAACGGTTTTCGAGTTATGATCAAAAGACAAAATTTCTTGGTACAGAGTAGGTTATAGTCGGGCTTGACCGACTTTCTTTCTTGTTGTTTATAAATATCGAAGTGATACTTTTTCAATATAAGAATAAAAGAAATTTCGTTAAATATATTTTTTAAATACTCGACAATGCTACCCTAGTTAGTTTACATAAGGTTTCTGCTCATGATACAACAACTAAGGTAAGGCGCACATGCTTTTTTTAATTACTGAGCTTTTGCCTAGAGCGCTAGAAAGAGTGGGAGAGTGAGAGTGAGCGCTAGAGCGAAAGGCTCACATGGACGCAATATTTTTAAACTTTGAACACTACAAGAACCTATGTTCCTCTAACCTTTGAGCCCTCTCCGTGAACCTGAACTTAAAACTCTTATAAGGTTCGAGCTAGCGTTCTCAATATCGTATTTATAAATTGAAATATCGAGCTAATACACCATATCACAGGTCATTTCGACAGAAAGGTCCACAGAGACCCAACATTTTCATATTTTCAAAGGCATCAAAATAATGTGATGCAAACCAATCTCAAAATAGTTATTTATGATTAATGCCATACATTCATTACCTATTTCGAGGTATTCTAAAGCAAAAACGAGCAAACAACTTTTTTTCTGACTTTATTTTTTATTTTGCACTTTTTTTTGAAAAAAAAAACCACAGATTGGGTTGACTTATGCTCTCTTAAATCCTACTCAGGGTGAAAAAAGTTGAAAAAGAATGAAATTGAAACCATAACAAACTAATTAATTGGCTGGTACTTTGTGCCATGTATTGTAGTAGAAATCACATAAATTTTATGCTGTAAAATATGTCACGTGCGAGACGACACGTACGAGTCTGCTTAAATCTAAAATTGGTATAAATCATGGTATAAATCATTTTTGGATAAATTAAATACATTTTCAAAGGAGATTAATGCACAACATTTGAAAATAAGTCACAATCAAATATTGCCACAAGATTTGCAGGAATCGGCTTTTGAATTGTTGCTCGCATTGGAGTTTTTCCATTATCTTTAAACGAAAAAATGATCCAAAATCAACCTAAGCAGCAATTATAGAGCTACTTTTAAGTTAAGCAAGTTGGCAAAATAAAAAACAATTTAAAAAACTTTTTTTTTATATTAAAAATTGTACGACGCGTCGTCAAGTGCGACATCATATAACCATTTCGAAATTAATTTTTTTCATTCTTTTATTGTTTGTAAAAATCTAATTTTTCGTATAATGATATATCACTTGATAGTTTTAAGAGGTTCTGAATCGACTTATAGAAAAGGGGGGGAAAATAGAACAAAATTTAAGTCGGCTAATACTTTGCAGCTCGAATATTATAATTAAGCGAAGAATTTCAAATTCAATTCAAACACCAACTTCCTAACTGATGACAGATGCAGCCTTTGTTGTGACCATTTGGCTGAGCCGTTTTTAATCCAATCCAATTTTCATTAAAATTATAGAAATTGTGCGGAGGCATATAATATTAATATTTGACAATTTGAAGGATGCTATCACTTTAAGCACTTTGGCATTGGTATAAGTGAACAACAACAAACACGATGTTGAGAGCAGCACAAAATCTGATTCACTTTGCTCTGCAGCTGTAGCAACGAAGCAGCTAAACAAGAGCCGAACACGCAGCGTGGCGGCTCACCGAAGCTTATACTGTGTGTGTGTGTATTGACAGCGCAGCTTTTGAGAGTCGGCCTATGCCCAGTAAATAGCGACGGGCAGGCTTCTGATTTAAAGCAAAAACGTTTTTCTCACTATAATTTGTTTTCGACAGCTTTAGTCATCCGATTTTAAGAAAACTTTGCCAGAATTCTGTGAAAGCATATTAAATAAAGTAATATCAATTTTAAGAACATTTTCATTGAAAACTATAAAGTTTTTCAAGCTAAGACTACTTTTTAAACCAGCTAGATGTGGCAAATAAATCGGGTTTCCCATCGATGTATCGATTTTAGCCCTGCCTGAGAAAGATCGATAGAATTTTGAATAACCGATAAAAATTTAAAAAAAAGTCCCACCACTACATGGAGAAGCGACTCTGGCGAATTTGTTTACAATTCTCTTTTGGGATAACTAATATTGACCTGTAAAAATATATTAGATTTTCTTAATCATTTAAAAAGAGCTCTCTCGATGATTCAAAATGAGGCTCTTAAGTAGTGAGGCTCCTGTAAAAATATATTAGATTTTCTTAATCATTTAAAAAGAGCTCTCTCGATGATTCAAAATTCAATCATTCAATCATTCTAATATTCAGACAATGTAACTTTAGTCTTAAGTAGGTTAATACTTTTGTCAATTATTAAGTTTTCTGTAGTGACTAGTGCATTAATATATATAAGGTTACCCTTGTCGCACTAGGAAATAAGGATAATAATAATAATAATAATAATAATAATGAGGCTCCTAAGACATTTTTAGGAAAACATCGATTAAAATCGATTTTTTAAATTTGTCTCAAATAAATATTTAGGGCATATATTTCATCTTCTAGATGGCACTACCTGCCACATAAACTAGCAAATAACAATGTAGGAGCTATATAGATGAAAAATCGGCCCTTATAAGAATAAAAATATATATATGTATTTGAAACCATATAACCCAAATTTATTTTCCATTTAACATTTATAACTTAAATTATATCACTTCATGTAATACTCTTAATGATGAGATCTTTTCACATTTGACTTGTGTAACTAATAATAACAGAATGAAATTACTCCTCCAGCAACTGGTTCCTCTTAGTAAATAGGAGCATATCGACGTTATTTGGTTTTAAAGAGGCACGCCTGTCCGAGATTATGTTTCCAGAATATTTTTCCATCTTCCTCCCTCGCTCACTCCACCAACACCAATATTAGCTATCCTAAAACAGAATAGTAAATGAATTAGATCCATTGTAGTTTTTTACAATTTTGTTCTTACCCTTGGACGCTGTGTTTCGCCGCTAAAAATAGTGATGGAACTTTTTCGATCTTAATCGATTCTCAAAAAAAATATCGATGTTTCTCACGCAGGCAAAAAATCGATGCATCGATTCGAGAATCGATTTTTTTGCCAGCTCTACTCCTAAGGCAATTCCCACCAGGAACTTTTTCTTGGGTTCTTGGTGTCATCGATGGAAAACAAGCTGACAAAAGAAGTTACAGCCAATTTTTGAAAAGCCTAACGCTCCCAAGTCAGTTCGCCCTCTGGTGTGAACATCTTTGATGTAGTCTGGATAGATTTTTTAAGAAGTTGATTCATGGACAGGAACCCGAAGACATTGACAATTGCGCTCTTCAAATATAGGTATTTATCTATTCGAGCTCTTTTAAGCTCCTATATTGTTATTTGAACTACAAGATGAAAGGTCTACCCTAAGTATTTATTCCAGACAAATTTATAAATCGATTTTAGTCGATGTTTCCTTAAAATGTGGGGAGAAAATCGATACCATGAACATCGATGTTTTTCCAACTACTTCCTCCCAGTAATATAATGTTAAATAGTAGCCTCCACTTCTTTTGGCGGTCATAGAAAAGTAAGGTACAAATAAAATCAGAGCTGCACACCGGTTTTGAACCGAACCGGTTCGAACCCGGAATTCCGACTTTCAGATTACTGTGAACCGAATCTCGAACCGAACCTCTTAAGGTATTAAAGCTGAACCTGAACCCGTTCCGATCCCAAAATTTCGGTTTGGTTCAACAACAATTATAGTTTTGAACTATTTTCCAGTGACTTCTTCTGTTAGCCTCAGTTTAACAGTTTATGCCGGTTTTAGGTCGATTACTATATAAACACAACCGAAACCTTGGCCCAAAAACCTTGAACCTCAATATTCTGACCCTGAACCATTGGTAAATCTTAGTTCGAACCCGCGAGCCGGAGATCCACGAAATTTTTTGGGTTTGCAGCCCTGAATAAAATAAAGATTTTTGTTTGCAACGGAAAAGTCCATCGATGTGAAAGTCTGCGAGGGTATTAAATCCTCAGTTTGATTGAAAATCCAAAATCTCTTTGAAAAACACCCTTTGGCCAAAATCGATTAATGTTTTTCTTAAGTAAAATTCGTTGGTAACTCAAAGTATGTTTAACTTGCTCAACAAAACTCACTTCTATCTATAATTAAATATTTATTTTTGCTTTGTTACATGCCCAAAAGCCCTTTTTCTTCCATTATTAAACGCTGATGGAAATTTCTCAATCCCAAAATCCAGACATAAACAGTACCCAAGTCTGCTTAAATTTCATTTATTTACTCAATCAACTCCCCATCCAAACAGCTTTCTTTTGTGCTGTTTATTCTCCCACAGCCGAAAATCAAATTAAATCTAAACAACTTCAAGGGGCGATTATGTTTCTCGTTTCATCATAATAAGCCAACGACTTGTAATCAGTTATTTAAGTGTGTCCCATTTGTTTAAATAGCCTCCTCCTCCTCCTCCTCAGGCGTCTCCTCTCACAGAGAAATGTAAAAATCTCCAAAGGAAAGACGCACACTTGTATCATTAACAGCTGTTCACGTGACACATGACAAGGCGACAAGGCCAGGCAGATGAGCGTGAAGAGGAGAAGCGGAGGTGGAGGGCAGAGGACGCTTCCTTTTGGGCGACAATAATAAGAAGAACAATTTTACAACACGTCGCCGTCGCTAATGACTGCGAATGAACCTCCTTGACACAATTAGGCCTAGAGAGGAGCGGTGTTTGGGTGGGCGGTGGACTTGAATGGCCTCTTTCTGGGGCAAACAAGCACCTGGGGACTGTGAAGGCAGCTTAAAATAATGGAAACAAATTGCAAAATTGTTTAATGTGCGAGGCTCGTTTGGCAATTTGTCGTCCTTCATTTGTCGCAGACACCACACCCACCCGACACACCGCGAGTGGCAAATTGCCGGAAACGTTGGCCGCCAAGTTATTGATTTTCGAATTTAACGGTTTTATGCTTTATTGGCCAAGTCAATTGTGAGCCATTTGTTTTTTGCCCCAGGCTTACTCCCCTTTTGCCGTTCGCCTTTTCACTTAAGCCGAAATGTCATTTCGATTTGGTTTCTTACAAATGGCCAAAATCCACCCGCAAACTTGTTTGGCGTATTAGCCGCTTAGCCCAAGGACAGGAATAAAGGAGCAAAGGAAAGAGAGAGAGGAGAAGGGGCAACATGTTTTCCAGGTGGGTCTGCGGCAAGCAATTTATTGCATACGTTCGGGGGCCAAACGTTTAACCAGCAAGTTGAGCGGGCTTACGTTTATCAATCGAACAGCATTTGACCTTATCGAAGGCTTTAAGGAAGATGTCAGGCTATTATCTAACCCACCCCACCCCCATCAACTTCGGCCCCATCAGTGAATGGCATCCTCACTTGTATTCCTGTTGAGTTGAGTTTGGCATAACTTGGAGCTCTCTTAGGAATTCCAGGACACACAACTTGGCAAATATTTTTACACAAAAGTTTTGCAAGCAGCACATAAAAGCAGGCAAACAAGTATAATAGCTGACTGAGGATTGCCTATGACCCAAAGATTTTATCTATATAAAAGTTCTACTCAATCGATTGTTGTTGATTCAATTTGCTGGCAAATAAGATTATCTTGGAAACGAACATTTTCAACTTAATTTGCAGCAGGAAATTGACGACTTTCAAGAAAGCGTGGAAATAATTTTACAGAGTTACTTAAAGACTCAAGTTTGAAAAGGATCTTTTAAAATGTTCAAACAATGAAATGTTTCAAATTTCTGCTGAAAAATCGAACACTTCAGGGGCTCGCGAGCTGATGACGGCGAACTGCTTCGACGAAATCAACAAAAAACTGAGAGCTTTGTAGATGTAGCTTTTGTATGCAAGCTTGAATAAAAGAAAATTTGATGTTTGGTTTGGTACACAGAAAAGAAATAGGACGAATTGAAAATGTGAAGATGAAAAGTTACATTTCAAAATTGTAAGCAACGTAATGAATTATTTAAGTACACTCAGAAAAAAACGGCTATCGGTGTTTTAACCCAAACGAGATTGAATTTAAACCGTTTTGAACACCCAGAAAAAAGTAGAACGAATAAGTTAAGAGCGAACGCTCTTAAAAAATATTTATTCGTTCTTGAATCTTCAAGAATTTCGCTCTTGAAATCGAGCTGAATTCGTTCTCAGTATGATGTATTTAGGCTAGGGGACTGAGGTAAAACAACAGAGAAGAGAGCAAGCACATTTGAGAGCACACAGCGTTGAACTCGCTCTCTCAGTTTGAATTTTAATGGAAGAGGGGTGTGTGGGGAAGCTATCGAGCGCAGAGCGCAATCAATTTTTGCACTGATGTTGCTTTGGAATTCCCAACCGATTATGGCATTGCTGGCATGGAGCGGCGGCTGTGCGACTGCCAGTTGACATTTAAAGACTGATACTCCTTTGAGGTGTTATGTCTTCCTCGAGCCGGCTAAAACTTGCTACATGGCTAAACAATTAGTTTTCCATGGAATAAATTTAAACAAAATAGAAAAAAAAAACTGCTTTTAAATTGTTGTATGATTGGAATCTATGAAGCTCTTGATTTAGGAGTAAACGATCTTACTCTTGAATCTGATGAGCTCTTGATAATCGGAAGAACATTCTATAATTTGGTCAATGCTGTATGCTTTTGATTCAAGAATGAATAACCTTGGATTTGAGCTCGTTTGGCACTTGCTTCAAGAATTTTGCTACTTGATTTGAGAATGTTTCGTTGTTAGATCAAGTATTGAAGCTCTTGGATCAAGAAAACAGGGATCAAAAATTCATACTTGGATCAAGAATTTTCACTCTTATCGAACTATTGATTTCCAAAACTCTTGATCCAAGTATGAAATTCTCTATTTTTTCTCTGAGTGTACATACTTACAACTTTAAGTATTATTTGTTAAACTTAAATTGAGTACGAAACATTCTAAAACCGAAATATTATTGTCAATATTATTGAAATGAATACAAACGTTCTTAAATCAAGAGTATTTTGTACTTACAGTAAGATAATAAATTCAAATAAATCGAGCTCTAAGTTGAAGTACAAAATATGTTAAATTGCGTACAAAATGGACTTATGATGCTACCTCAAAAAACGGAGCCACGTGAAATGCGATTTATTGGAATTCCCAACTGTTTCTACCACCTTTATTATGGAATGATGGTTAATTTCCAAACTACAGTAGTTCTAACTTTTTCTTTGGTTATGGCCCTTGGATAGTTCCAGCCTTCTTTGGTCCAATTAAGAGACCTCGTTTTCGAAGAAAATGTGAATAGCTTTAGAATTTTATGGGCTTAAACCAAGAACATTTTATTCTTGTTTTGAGAGATAATCGAACTTGACTTGAGACCAGTGTCACCTGAAAGTATGATCAAATAGATTATAAAATAATTTAAAATATACCTTATATATTCCAAAACAAGTATTACGGGATTGAAAAAATCTGTCTTGTTAAAAGAATTTTTTACTTAAATCAAGTATTTTCGTACTTACCGTACAATTGACGCCGTTTGTTCTTAATTGAAGTACAAAGTTCTAAGTTTTTGGTTCTGAGTGTAGGCCCTGGACTACGATAAGACGCAATTCCATTTGTATTAAGTGCAGTGGTCCTGAGTTCGACCCCCAGTCAAAAAGAGGTAAAGTAAAAAAAATAACTGATATTCATTTGTTGTTTTCTGATTCTCTAACATTATTTATAACACAGTACGACACTAAAAAAAATCCCAGGATGAGACCCTTAAATTCTGATAGAAGGCACTTTTGTAAGCATCGCCTCATACCCAGTTTCTCAACTGTACCCTAGGATCGCGTTCTATGGGTACTTTTGTAGTAGCAACACAAAGCGACAACAATTTTACCTTAGAAGTTAATGGTTCAAGAAAAAAAATCTACAAAATTCAGCAAACACAGACAGGGTCATTGGGAACGTAATATCAAAAAATCACTTTATACGTACAATTGGTTAAGGTACCTCCAGAAGGGGTCAAACCTAAATTCTTAAATATCTTTTAAACCACACAGTAGATATTTATTAAAAACTAAATTTATGATGGCACAATAAGCTATTTCGTAGGCCTAAGAGATGTTACTCCTCAGCCAAAAAACCGCGAGATGGAGTACCATTTAAAGATCCACCCACGAACATCTCCATGTTAGTCAAGTTGATAGACCAAACAGCGATTTCGGTGTCTCCAACATTGCCTTGGTTCGCGGGCAAAGGGTATTTTTGTACAAACAACTGCCTTAGAACAACATTGACCATTAAGGGTATTAGCAGCTTCACAAAAATTATGCTATTAATCTTTCAGGTAACCAGCTTCATTGCAAGCAAGAAAATAGAACAAATTCACAATAAAAGGGCTTTAATGGACTAACCGCGATACACTAAGATGCTTCGAACTAAAGTTTTTAAATGATGATATCTGTTTTCCCGCTGGTAATGGAGATATATACCCATTAGATTAATTCCATAATTTTTGGGAACAGTTAATACCCTAAATGGTCAATGTTGCCGTTAGTCAATTGCTAGTACAAAAATGCTCGTAGTCAGCACAAAAATGCTCCGTAAGAAAATCTGAAAACGCAGTTCGATCTATTTTTTAGTCTAGTTAGTGGCCCATATTGCGTGGGTTGTGGGTGGATCTTTAAATGGTACTCCATCTCGCGGTTTTTTGGCTGAGGAGTAACATCTCTTAGACCTACCAAATAGCTTATTGAGCCATCATAAATTTAGTTTTTAATAAAAATCTACCGTGCGGTTTTAAATTTTTTATTTAAAATTGTTGTCGCTGTGTGTTGCTAGTACAAAAGTACCCATAGAACGCGATCCTAGGGTACAGTTGAGAAACTGGGTATGAGGCGGTGCTTACAGAAGTGCGTTCTATCAGAATTTAAGGGTCTCATCCCGGGTTTTTTCCAAAAGTTAGATTTTGTCGAACTGTGTAATACTTAGCCAAAAAAGCAAAGTGAAGTGCAACTTTTATAGGAAGATTAACCTGTCATTTGTAGTATACTTTTGTTCTTTGTAACAAAACTACATAATAAAATATCAATTTGATCTTAAAATATTGATTTTATAAGTTCAAAAATATTTGTTTGATATTTTCGAACAGGTGCGTTTCAAGTGTATAGTATCGACTTTTTATTGATATATATAAAATATAATATTGGCCTCTAGATCATTATTTTTTCCTGTGTAGACATACTAGAGTTTGTTATTTTTTGGAACTAACACCGTTTCCAAACTAAACTGAACAGTTTTAAAAGTGATTCGGGGACGTATTTCAAAAATAGTTTGATCTAAGAACTGAAAGTTTTGTATGTTGGTTGAAAATCTGGTGTGAGGTAATTCCCTGTTTTAAAACTGGTTCTATAATAGTTCAAACTAGGACATAACAGTTAAAGAAACGTATATTAACACAATTCCTAGAACCGAAATGTGGCTGCAAAACGACAAAGTTTGACGGCTTCTATATGTTGATTGGTGAAAAGAAAAGCTGAAGCACATTTAAACTTATTCTTTGAATCATCCTTGCACTTAGCAGTTTAGTTCAGCGGTGGGCATGCCATTGCTTTCAACTCTCCGAGAGTTCTTTTTCGGCCACGTACAAGCAGACGTCACAACAAGTGCAATAGGCTCGCTTTGAGTTAAAACAACAAAACACATGTGAATCGGCACATGGCGCCAGCTGGTCGCACATGCAGACGGCGGAACAGGTGCAGTGACTCGCTTGGTGCAGAAGCAGACGTCTAAAAAACCAATAATTTGCTTTGCTATTCACCCCGAATCTAGCTGAATTGGGTTGAGTTCGATGTTGATGTTGGACTGCTCTCAAACTCATATTTTGTGCCCACCGCTGGTGAAGTTGATTTACAAATATTTGTTGGATTTAGAATTTGGCACAACCGATTTGGAAAAACCAATAGTTTAACAGCAGCACACTTATAGTAGCCAAACATTTAAACATTTAAAGCGTAGCTATCATTGAAGCTTCGTCCACTTGCTTCTGTTGCGTAGAAGCTGGCTCCAGTTTTTCACTCCTAGCTGGAAAATGCCCTCCCATATTAGCCCCACCACAAGCCCAAATGACAGCGTCAAGAACAGCTGCTGCTACTTTTCAATCAAGACATCACACACTTTGGCCTTAAGGCCAATTGAAACTGAAAATCCTTCCTGTCCCCCCATCAACAACAACAACCACAACAACAACAACAGCTGGCTGTTAACACATAGCCGGCCACAGAAGCCGCAAGTCTTTTTAAGCCTTGCCAACAGCTACCTACTTATTGGACGTACAAAACTTAGTTCGCTTCGAATAGCCTGCTTCGTGACTGACTGCCAAACAACATTAGAAAACGGTTCACATTGATATGGACACGTGCAGCATGGCAAGCGAACGGGACCCGCATGCCAAGGCCCAAAACATGCTGCTGATAAATACGCCGGAATCGATCAGGGTAGCCAAAACAGAAAAGAGAGAAGCCCATCTCGATTGGCTCATGAAATGTGACTTGGGTACGTGAAAATTGCATTTCATTGAGAGCTGGAGACAGCAGCGACCCATCACGTCATGTCAGGTGCGTGAGACGTCGTCGACTCTTGGGCTGTGTTGCATGTGACACTTTGGGTTATGTTTATTAAAAAGTTTTGTCGATACAACACAAACAACATTTGCCGCCAGTCAATCATTGAGTCGGAAACAAATTGCCGCTTTTCACTCTTCCGTTCTCCCTTTCAGTCTGGCCGCGTCTTTGGAAACTTGTTAAGAGCTCATTATAGGGTTTGTTTTTGTTCTTCTTATTTTTAAGGTGTTGCGGACACGTTTTACGCTGCGTATATCAATTAAAAGTTTCGCCCCAAAACAAGTTGTAATCTGTTGTGTCTGAGTTTTGCGGGTGGCATAAGTGTGCTGCCTGCTTTTGGGTGTGCCAAATGAGTTTGCTGAGGAAACAGGTCAAAAGGAATTTGTTACAATGGTTGAGACGTATTGTTTCC
This sequence comes from Lordiphosa fenestrarum, assembly GCA_035044985.1. NCBI lineage: Eukaryota > Metazoa > Arthropoda > Insecta > Diptera > Drosophilidae > Lordiphosa > Lordiphosa fenestrarum. Next base: position 12,279 of record JAWNNO010003099.1, read on the forward strand.
GCAACTTTGGCAGAGTGAAGTCTTGTTTCAGTGGCTTCTCCTTGACGTTGTAATTTCTCTTAATTAGGGTTTTCTTTGAAAAGACTTATTATCATGCTTGTTCCTGGAATATAAGGCTCTTCATGTGCGAAAACGAAACGTTTCTCCGTTTCAATGAGCTGATTTGGATGCTGACGGCAGATGGAGTTTAGTTCGCTCGTTAACAATTTTGGAATAGTCTATAACGTGGGTGTCAGCGAACTATGTTGTTGTTTCATGTGTTGTTGTTTCGCGCAAACCGATTGCCGCTCATGTGGGGCTTATGCAGAACGAAATTGCAACAACAACTTGGCTTTTCTCTTTCGCTTTGCTTAAAAATTCGCTTATTTATTTGTGTTAGTCACTACGCGAGCGTTGGATACTGATCCTTTAACACTACCAAAGGCCAGAAAATTGCTTAACCTGTTTCGAACCTGAGTTGTGGGTTAATATTTCTGAAATTTAGCAAATGTATGTTATCTGTTCAAAATTGTGCGAAAAAGGCTCAAACCCATCACGAATGTTACAAAATCTGGAAAGATGTTTCAAATAGACACTAAAAACTCCATCGAAAATTGCCTTTCAGATCCTGAACTACACTTTCAGATGTTATTTTCACGGCTTTAAAGCTTTATACTTAGAATAGAATAAGTATGAATAAAGTCATCGACTTAATCCATCTCTTAAAAGAAGTTGAAATGCTATTAATGTACCATCTGTTTGATGGTTCTATAGATTCTGTTGGCTGATCAAAAGTAAAGGAACTCTGAATATTAGACACATAAATCTATTTTCCAGGAAAGCTCTAAGGTTCAAACCAGAATCTCTTTCTCATAAATCTCGATCCTACAATTCCTGAACAATACGCAATGCTCAATTATGAGCTCCAGTAAAATGATTGGGTTTGCAATGAACCTAGAAAACTAACGCTGGCACTATCAATATATCGAATTTGTTGATTTTATACGCGACTATCGAATGTTTTTATCCACTTTCTGTAGTTATAATAGTATATATAGTATAATTCGATAATATTTTTCCATGAATCGTTCAACTGAAATTTAGATACCCTTAATAATTGGAAATGAATCATATGATATCATTGTCAGGGACATCAATGTTTTTCTCTGCTAAAATTCCATGTGCGATCAACCAATTGTGGTTATCGTATCGCTTAATTGTGACCAATATACGGGTGTACATAAGTGACTAGTTCATTTTTCGTTGAAGAAAATTGGCAAATGGCAGGTGGAATCGATATTACACCATTGGAATTTTACCATTTTCTGCATTTCTATGTTGTTCCAGAACTCTCTCATATTTGTACTCAATGGAATTGATTGCACGTATTGCCACGACACGACATGCGATTAATTCATACGCTGCTCATTCGGTATCACGGGAAGTGTTTGATGAAATGTTACAAACAGAATGTTCGTTAATTTGCAGGTTGAACGAAAGCTTTAATGTGCCGTTCTTTCATCTTTCAAGGAGCTGAAGCAATGGTCAATCCAATTGCAATTCAAGACGTGGCGCAGTAGGCGGTCGTTCCATTTGACAGCTCTTTAATTATTATTTCTGTTATATCATCTAGTTACTTTCGCTGGCTTTCTTTTTCTTTGCTTTTTTGTGTGCGATTTATATAAAGTGATGATAATTTGAAGATTGTTATGATGTTAAGAAGAGATCATGCTTACTTTAGTCAACGTTCTCAGAATGCAATGCGAAATCGAAATGACGCAGCTCGTTGAACGGAAGAGGAATGTGCTTTTGAAAGGGAATGAGTTCGAATCAGGGATGCAAACCGGTTCTGAACCGAAACGGTTTTAAACCGAACCGAACCGCATATTCCAGCTAGTGAACCGAACCGCAAACCGAACCGGCTTCCTATCAGAATTGCTGAACCGAACCGAAATCCACAAAAGAAAACGGTTCGGTTCGGTTCAGCTTTCCCACAAGTTTTAACTGGAATCGCTTGCCCCAATGTTTTTGATTAATTTGGGAATTTGAATCGAAGATAATTTTTATACATTTCGTTCGATCCTCTACATAGGATGACTTGACACAGATTGTGCAACTTGTAATACTGTAAGTCTTCTGCAATGGCCCGCCTATCGCTTAATATTCCTGTCATCAATATGTCTTTTTCCTCTAGTAGACAATATTTTCAATTCGATCTTTTTTACCATAATTCAATCTTAGACAGCAGAGTTTTTTTCGTATGATATGATTAATAGGGTATGTAAGATGCATGGAACGAATTCTTTTCTAGCTGACATTCTCTCTTTTCGAAGGGCATTCCTCTAGGAATTTATAGACGAATTCTGAAAGTCCGACATAATAATATGCACATTCTTCTAAAGATTTTAAAGATATTCAAATGGATTAGAAGAATTAAATTTCAAAAGTGTTCGAATAGTCACATTTTTACAAAAATTATAATATTTCTTTATGTACCTTTGTGAACCACTGAACCGAACCGAAACCGCGGTTCAGTTAGCTCCAAGAACCATGTACTGAACCGAAATTCTGCGAACCACTGAACCGAACCAGTACTTATTTTCGAGTGGTTTGCATCCCTGGTTCGAATAGAAATGACTGAAAGTCTTAAACTGAAAAAGTTGAAGTTTTACAAATTTCAATTACGAACAAACCCACTGAAGTAAGTACCCAATATGGTTCAATGGTTTTAAACAAGCCATGATTCAGTTTTGTACCCTGCACGCATTGAAAATGGGTGAAAGGGGCTCTCAGAGACTATAAGAGATATTGCCACAAATGTAGGTACGCAGATCAAGTTTATTTTCGATTTGGATAACTTCCCCGTCCCCTTTAACCGCATAAAACTGTCTGAGCTAAAACTTCTAAGTTAAAGTTTAGTGATCTAATGTACATCTATTAAGACCCAAAATCAATTTATTCTGAAATGAACAATAAGATTGGAAAAAACAATGCTATCGTTATAAAGCGCTTGCCTTTGTGTGAGTGTGTGTGCATCAAAGTTTCAAATCGGTTTTGAACCGAACCGAACAATCAAAGCGATTTTAGTATGTGTTAGGCAGAGATGCGAACCGCTTTGATATAACATCTGGTTTGGTTCACAGATTCACATTGTTTGCACATAGATTTGATTCATAGCATAGTGGTTCAGTCTAAATTGGTCAATCAAATGTGAAATTATGACCAAATTGAATTCCCAGAAATCGATTAAAATAATTAAAATTGTTATATAGTTGTAGCAAATATATAAAGTCGGATAGTGCAGTATTCGTCTCAGAATATTGAGAATATTGTTACTTTGATAAGCAGTTGATAAGTGTTAATTTAACCGACGCGTCGCGATGGTCGGATACAATTTTTCCTTTGGAAAATTATTATTATTCAGACATTTTTTATTTTTATTATCTTGTCAGTAAACTGAACCGAAACGAACCGTTTTCGAAATGCCGCTGGTTCGGTTTGAGGTTCGGCTTATCAGCTGGAATAAGCGGTTCGGTTTTGGTTCGAAACGGCTTGCTTCCCACTTTCTACAGCCACTGTTATCTTTATTATATCTATGACCTGGCCCTTGTTTGGAAGTATGAGATGAAACTGTGTTAGTTTTCTACTGCGGCACACTATGCGGAATTCTCTGGAATTGGTCGAGTTTCTCTAATTAAATGTGGCGTTTTTCAATTGATTGGTACGAGCTGTTCTCGACAAATGCTTAAAGTGAGCAAAAAACAGCTGATTGTTTTAATTTCAAATTTCAGTTTTCCATCTACCATTTTGTACTTCGGAACTTCTTAATGAATATCAGTTCCCAGATATTATACATCAAAATGTCAAAAATTTCAATCACCCCTCTAGAAATCATAAATATATCACGAGCTTTGCATACTTCATTCATTAATCCGCGCTTCTAGTATTCGTTTATAATTTTCTTTTGCCTTTCTCTGGTGAGCAAGTCGGGTTTTTATGAATGATTTGGTTATCAAGCGCGTTTCAAGCGTAGCATTTCATTAAGTTGATTTTCTCCGTTTTCCCTTCGTTCCGCCCTCCAACCCATTGTGTGTGCGTGACATTTTAAAAATCACGTTCAACCACAAGCCAAGCCAAAGCCAGCAATATGTACATCGATATATCGTTTGGGGTCTATATGGAACAGCAATATATATTTATAACGATCTGACTAAATGGTATGCACATGGCTTTTTGTTATGGGGTGGCAGCGATTCGTTGGCCAGAATAGCCGTGAAATGCTCGTGAATAAATTTGGTTTACTTTCTTATGGGTGGGGACCGGGCCAAAATGAAATAAATATGCACCACAACATTTTCCCACTTTTACTTTAAGTAAAATGTAATTGAAATGAGCGACGACGGGAGGCGACAACGACAAAATAAATAACGTCAAGCAATTTTATTTCTTTGTGCAAAGTAATTTCTTTTCAATTAACAATACGAGTCGAAGCGAAATTGGTAAAAGCAAAAGTAGCGAGAAATATCAAATGGGAAATGCCAGCAGCACAGTGGCAGCAGCAGCAAAGCTTTACAAATTGTTCGAGTGCTTAATGCAACACTCACACTCGCACACACACTAAGTGTGTTTAATTTGTTGCCGGCCATGATATCTTACCTTTCATTTGAGCTCTCGGAACTGGGACAATTTGTGCTTTTCAGCCAGCCAGACACACATCTCCGGTAAGCTTGACTTGATTTTATTTCACAGTTGGTCAACAGTTTCGTTCTCGTTGCTCTTTTTTATCGCCCATCATCAAGACGGTCTTTTCATTTCTTTTCATTGCTCCACACAATTTCCGCACTGCCATATTACAATTGTCCATGCTGGCCATCCCGCTCGCTCGCTCCGCGTGTGTCTGCGACTGTGATCTCTGTCAGCGACCCAAGTTCTGCAACATTTTTCAGCTGCCTTTTTCTGTTGACACAAATCATTCGCTGGAAGTGTCGCTCCCGTTTCTATTATTTTCTCTGCCTCCTCTAGCCTCGTTTATGCTATGTTTGGTGACGCGGTGTCCAAATGTATGGCCCTCGTATCGGTTACACATAAAAAGCTTTAGACTTAAGTGAAAATCTTTTGTATGGACAAGAGTTTTATAATTGTAGAATACAGTTGAACTTGCCCAACATGACATGAAAATGGAACTTGTACTTGCACTGTATTTATGGGAAGACAAAACAGTTGAGTGTTTCAGTTTTTCAGGCTTAAACAGGCCGGAAGATGTGTTCTGAAAGCAAGTAAGATAAGAGATAGCTATCGTGATTGTCTTTAACGTAGACTGATTCGTCAGACAAGGAAATTGGTTTGAAACATTTTGTATATTCTATGGTATTTCATGGCGATTTAGCATTATCTTAAACATATTTGTCATCATGTTTGTAACCATTAAGATCTCTCAGCTGAGAACTATGCCTGTTTATTAGATCCGGCAAAATATCCCTCTTGATTGGCATTAAGATTTGCTTTCAATACAAGTATTATTTATCTTCTTGGGTGTATTTTCGTGATTTAAGGATTCGTCAGTCACAGAAACTTTATTTTATTTTTCTGTCCTACTTCACTTCACTTAATTTTGGTCAGAACTTTAAGAACCTGACTCCTTCGTGATTTAAGGATTCGTCAGTCACAGAAAATTTAATTTATTTAAGGGGGTCTTCTCATTCAAAACCCGTTTTTTGGACCCTTTTTAAAAAAACTATTATTTGAAAACGCAAATAATAATTGAAAACTTTTTTTATTTATTGTATTACAAAAGTTTCAAAGTAAATAAAAAAATTTTTTTTGCCTCGATACGTGGGCTGTTCAAAAAGTAATGAGACTTCAAAGTTGGTGGTGAAAAAAAAGGTGTCGTCACCGCGGCCACGATTCCGGGTCTCCGGAGCGTCTGAAATGAAAAAAAAAACGGGGTTATAATCAGTATAGATGTAATTCTCGGGTGAACCTCAAGCTTAATTTTGTGATTTTTGTGAAATTTCAATTTCGGGCTTTTTTTTTTAGTTTAGTGTAAAAAAAAAATAGTAAAAAATTTTTTAAAATTATGGTCGAGGTTCACCCGAGAATGGTGACAATTCTGCGTCGATTCCACTTTGTTTCATGAAAATCGGTTCAGTTGAACTGGAGATATCATGGCCGCCAGTTCGAAAAACGTGGTTTCGAGATATACGAGTTTAAAGTTTGAAGTTGTTTTTTTGCATCAAAAACAAATTGAAATGAAAAATTTTAGTATGCAGTTTTAGAAATTCGACAATTCTCCGTCGATTGCATTTGGGTTCATCAAAATCGGTTCCATAGAACTGGAGAAAAGTGACTTCGAAGTTCAAAAACGTGATTTTGAAGACACTAAAAGAAAATTTTAGGCAATAAAACATTTTTTTTTTGTGAAATACTTACATATATCAGACTGCAATGCCAGCAAACGCGAATCTGAAAAGAACGCTTTGAACGAAATTCGGTAGTTGCTTCAATCCGTTGCATTCAAAGTAGCCAAACTAAGCAAATCGCATTTTGACGAAGACCTTGCTTCACAAAAAAGGCTGTATCTTCTAAAGTATTTCGAATTTCTAAAAATCCTTTTAGGGGCATATTCACAACTACCCAAGCTATAAATAAATGCAAAAAAAAAAAGTCGAAAAAAAAAAGTTGCTCAATGAGAAGACCCCCTTAACTGTCTTACTTCACTTCACTTAATTTTGTACAGAACTTTGAGAAACCTGCCATTTAGAGCCTCGTATCCGGTATCCATGAAAGTAAAAAAATAATTTACAACAATTTTTGTTCAAGTTATATGAACTGCAGTGGGAACAGGGTATATATACTTCGCAGGAGCCGAACTTAACTTTGCTTTAATGATTATTTCATATATAAATCGTCTTACTTGATAGACTTAAAACTATAAGCAGTATTGGGTTGCAAAGAAAGTTCATAGTTTATATGACTAACAGGCTATTTAAACTAGGAAGGAGTGCGTTATGCGTTAATAGCTAACAATCAGCTTTTTTCCCATACAAAAAAAGCTGAATGTTGGCTATTAACGCATAACGCACTTGTAGTGTAACAAGGGTTTAAGATTTAATAAATAGCCTCATTCACGCGGTGCAGCTGCGTTATGTAGAGGTCCTTGTTGCCTTGGCGTTCCTTTCGAGCATTTTGCAGCTGCACTAGGCCTTCCTAGTCTTCCACCAAATGCAGATCATCTTCTTTTTTAGGGTGAATATCCTGATGGGCTTTTGGCTTTGGCTTTTCTTCTGAAGTCACCCATTCCTCTCTGTGCTTCATATTGACGTACATGCACCATTTCTCATCATCCGTAATGATTTGATACAAAAACCGCAGTTTGTGTCCACGTGTTGTTTAATGACGTTGGAGATGTTGAGCCGCAATTTGAAGGCAATTGACTTTGCTTCTTTTCAGGTACGGAAGTCTACGGAAAAGCTGCTAGTTTTTTGTGTAAAAAAGTTCATAGAAGGTGGTTGGAGATCGTCATTGCACTGCAGTCCATTTTATCGGATAGCTTACAGGTTGTTTGACGACCATCTTCCTTCACTAGTGACTTGAGCAGGTCCTCGCTGAACTCCGAAGGTTAAAGTCGCCATTTTTGGGCTAATCCTTCTCCATAGACGTTGCATATGTCCCGAGCGGCTACGGAAATTTCTACCCCGATGAAAAGCGAAGAAAAGCAGCTGTCTTGGATAATTTGTTTCTGAGCCTGACAAATTATGACAAATTATGCATCAGAAAGAGCTCTATCAAATGAAATTGTAAAAACTCTTTGTCAAACCGCAAACAAATCGTTGCGAAATACAAGAAAATGTGAAAACTATACACAGAAAGAAAAATTATTTGATCCGGGACTCAATACTATATTTTCTTATATCAATAAAAAGCCGATACTTTACACTTGAAAATTACCTGTTCATGTATCAAACTGATATTAAACTGATATTTTCGAGCAAATAAAATCAATATTTTAAGATTAAATTGATATTTTATAAACGGCCCTGTTCCCAATTCCGAGTCGGTTTTCGTGTAAAATACCACAGTTTTCTATAAAAAGTAAAGAAAATGTCTGTGCCTACTAGATCATGTCGTCTGTTTTAGTCGAATTGAATCCACTTGGCATTGAGCTGTCGGCTTCAACCGCTGAAGCAAGTCCGATTTTTCTCAAACCTGACCAAGTACCCTTTGAAATGCTTGTCGCCTTCCTTATAACATTTCTATGTTTAAGCTCTACAATGCAACGTTTACACGAAACCCGATTCGGAATTCGGAACAGGGCCGAATGTAATTTTGTCACCAAAAATAAAAACTATATTGAAAATGACAGGTTCAACATCTTACACAACTTTCGCTTCACTCGACCTTTTTGACTAAGTATTATAAGTCATTTTAGAGAACCCGAAAAACACAAATTAATACTTCTACTATGTTATTTACTTTACCTCTAACTCAGGAACTCTTGCACTTAAACCGAATGGAATTCGTCTACTTTAATATTTCGTTACGTTGCTTGAAGTTTCGAAAGAAAACTCTATTTGTCTCTTTCCATTTTTACATTCTCTATACTTCCCTTTCTCCTTATGGTCAAAGTGAAATGTTATAAGTATATATGACAAAAATTATATTTGTCAAAAATATCAAATTAACCAGACCAGATCAAATTGATATAGACATTTTTCGCTGTATAATATTAAATTCTTACATACTAAGGTCATATTTGTAGGTATTAAGTGCTGCCATACATGAGTGAACACCTGCCAGAGACAGTGCCAGTTGAATGGTGGTATATATGTGCAGAAAAACTCTCAATATGCCCTAAAAAACAGGCATATTAAAAATCTGGCAGTGTCTGAACGCAGCCTTAACTACATAAGTTACATAGGTTTAACATGGGCCGAACTTATCTTTGAACCAACAAATTCTCACAGAATCTTTGATCCTATAATAAAATGTTTGATAGCACTAGGCAACATTGTCCACTATATTGAAGGGTTGATAGTGATTTTAGGTGAATTTCGTGTGCTCAGCACGACTCCGTTTTCAAAAATAGTTCATCATGTCTAGATTCTTAGTTTGAGTTTGAGTTTGAGATTGACCAAAAGTTTGAATCCATTGAAAAGGCATTAAGATTTGGTTCGCGGTTCACTTGGTGAACCTAAGGTTTTGGCTTGAACATTGTCTTAAGAGCCTTCTTAAACCGTGTGGACTGGCTTCACTTCATATTGAGCCAAAAATGAACCACATTACCACACAAAATATTTGGAACATCTTCCTGAACATCTTCCTCAAATTAATTAAAGATAGCCAAGATCTAAGATAGAATCTGCAAAACTCTCTTCTATTTAAACGTGAATATATCTTCATGTTTTCAGCATTTGCCTCTTGCTAACAGTGTTTTGCCACATTTTTGGTTCAAGCCCAAACGAAAAAAAAAATGGAGAAAAAATGTATTTCTAAACATTGTTCAAGTGCTCCAGTTATTTTCCCTTGTGTGTGAAAAGCTGAACTGCTGCATGTGTGTAAAGTTGTTTTTTTAAAACTTTTACACTGCCAGAAAAAGGAATGCCGAAGAAGTAACTTGACCATGTCGCTGCCAGTTTGCCAGTTGCCGTTGTTTGCCAAGCCGTTACTCAAACTCCTCCCCATCCTCCTCCTTGCCATTATCATCATCAACACCACGACCATCGTCATCATGCTGAGGCTGTGGCTGTTCCTTTTTGCCTCGCCTAATGGATGCCTCTTTGTTTGGTTCTGTTCTGTCGTATCTCGTTTATTGATGCTGAATCTCTCCTCTCTCTCTCTCTCGCGCTATGGCACTTCAGTCGACTGGAGTCTACCTTCCGTTTGCACCTCCATCTTTCCAATTTTTCCATTTCTCCGGTGGAGAATGAAATGGCGCAGGTAAACAAACACATTCGTTTTGCTGTTGGCTGTTTCGCCCGCTGTCGTTGCTCTTGTTTGTTTGGATTCATCCACCTCTAGCCGCACTATCGGCGCATTGGCAGTCGACAGTCATATCTGTATAGCCTTGCAGCGGGGTTTGCCCGTCGAAAGGTACACAAAGTGGGTTTTCCTCTCCTCGAAATGAATTGTTATTAATATATGCCATCCGAACCGGTTCCCTTTAATAAGGAATCCGAGAATTGTGTCATAACATTACAAACAAGCTGCTCAACTTGGCCTCAGTTTGAACCTGAACCTATCCCCACAAGCTGGTAATTGTGTCTGCAGCTCGGCAAGACCTGTTTGCCCACTGCAATCCCCAGCGCCCCAAAAGGCGATGCCAATGCAGTAGACTTATGGTCCAGACGAGCCTGTTTTTTGTATCTTTTTTTTTTTTGCCGCTGCAAAAGTGGGTCGAGGCGTCCATCCACTTATGTAGCTGGTCGTCGTGGAATGTGATTTGTAGCTTATACAATGTGTGAAAATGGCCTGCCAAACGAGTTGACTTGACTCCTCTCCATTTCTCTCTGTCTTTTGCAGCGAATGTGTTTCAACAATGTTACTGCCTTCGGGGCGTTCGAATAGTGATGTCTATCCGCTACAAAATGCCACCAACAACAGCAACAGCACCAAGCCCTTGTTACTGACAAGAACATCATCGCCGCAATTGACAACGCTGCCCACATCAAATGGCACCATTGCCCACGCCACGCCCACCCACACTTCCGTCACCGTCGCCGCTGTAAGCCAAGAAACCGCCGGAAGCCAGTCGGAGACCGGAACACAGGCGACGACAGCAACAGCACCAACAACAACGGAGCCTGTCAACTCTGGAATTGGGGTTGGCACTGGCATTGGTATCTATGGGCCACTTTTGGGTCACAGTCATGCACAGAGTGGCATTGCCATTGCCGGAAATTGGGCCGAAATTGATCGACATTTGGAAACAATACAGGAGAAGCTTAAACTTGGCTGGACGGTGCATACTGGCAAGGAGGGAAGACTCTATTACTGCAAGTAAGTTGAATGGAGTAAGCCGAGGAGGAGGAAATGTATTTGAAAATGATTTCCTATCACACAAACAAAGATTTAATTCAATTTTGCAATATTGTCAGAATTTCGAAAACATTTAAACACAAACCCTTGGCCCTTACTCGGGATTTACCCAATGAAGCAAACTTTATGAAGCTTAAAAATTGTATGGACTTAAACCAAGAACATTGTGTACTTGTGTGAGGTATTCTTAATTTACTTGGAGAATTTATTTGGTTCTAGTTTTTTATTTTGTATTAGACTTTAACAAAGAACATTTGGTACTTATTATGAGAGTTAGTTGGGTTTCAGCGAAAAATATTTTAAAACAGCTCGAAATGTGACTAATAACTCTCGTAACAGACATAAATCAAGCATTTCGGGATTGAAAAAAAATCGTATTTAAAACAAGAATTTTGTACTTGAATCAAGTAGCGTATGCTTGACACCGTTTATAGTTAGATCAAGTACAAAGTTCTTGATTTTTTCTGAGTGTAGTAAAGGTAAAACACACCGGACCGGACAATAAACAATTTAATGGTACTGAACCGGAGCGCTATTATTTCAAAATCATATTTTAGAACGGCATTTTGAATTAAATAAAAGCAAAATTCCAGTTGTGTCAAATTCACGTAGTTAAGGTAAGGCTATTTAAAGTCTAAGAAGATTTTTCAATCCTCCTTTTAAAGAAAATACAGTATTGAGCAATGTTTTGATAGCTTCTTTCCTGGATGCTTCCTTCTCATGAAATATATGTCTTATATTTCTCTAGAATGCCGTAAATCAAGCTTTTTAATGAGTAAGTAAACCGGTCTGATAACTGAACCTTCGTCCTTCCAACGGGTTCGAATTCTCTACCGAACCTTTTCCAGAATATCAGAGGTTTGCCGCCTTCATATTTTGTAGTGTTTTGAAGCTTTGATCCCTAGATTTTGAACTCAGTTAGAAGGTAGTTTTTAAAACGTGTCAAATGACATCTAAATTTGTGAAAATATTGATATTTTTCCACTCAAATATTTATATCGAAATGATACTTTGTCAATATCGATAAAGATATGTTTGAAAAATCCGGCAAACCTACACAGAGAAAAAAAATAAGTAAAAACTATACAAAGATGTAGTTTTTTCTACACGATTCACAGGGATTTTACACCCACTACGTTTATGTAGTTTTTTCTACATGCCACGTTTAGCTTTCCCAATTCTACATGCGGCATGTAGCTTTCCTACATGCCACGATGTGGGCCCAGCCCGAGCAAAAAAATTCAGCTATTATCCCCACAAAATTTTCACAAGGGAGTTTGGTGAGGAGGGGCGGGCAGGAAGGGGCACGGTAGGGGAAAGTCTTCTTTCTGAGAAGCCTAAGACATTAGTTTTTTTTTATTTACTCACCTTGTCTGGGGTTCGAACTCATAACTCACATACTTTCTCTCTGCAATTCAAGCACAAATGCCGGCATCTCAGCCCACTCGACTACCAACAAGCACTCGCGCGGCATTGCCGCAAATCAAAGTAATAAAGGGAAGTGACAAACGACGATGAGCTAATGGATCAACAACACGTTTCGTGTAGATTTTCTATACGTAGCATTCAGCATTTGAAATCCTTAACGTTTATTTAGAAAACCTACATGTAACGTGTGGAAAGATTTTTATACCCTGTTCCCATTGAAAATGGGAAAAGGGGGATCATGAAGTTGTGCGAATGTATGTAACAGGGAGAAGGAAAATTTTCCGACCCCATAAAGTATATATATTCTTGATCAGCATGAACAGCCGAGTCGATATAGCCATGTCCGTCTGTCCGTCTGTCCGTCTGTCCGTCTGTCCGTCCGTCCGTCCGTCCGTCCGTCCGTCTGTCCGTCTGTCCGTCTGTCTGTCTGTATGAACGCGTCGATCTCAGAGACTATAAGAGATAGAGACACAAATTTTTGCACGAAGGTAGATTTATGCTGTACGCAGATCAAGTTTGTTTCAGATTTGAAAAAATTCCACCCGTCCCCCTTTTATCCCCAAAAAACCTAGACCTCCTCTATAAATCCAAGACCTAAAAAGCCGTCAGATCCACAATTTTCAAGTTAGAGCCTCGTGGTTTAGTATACATCAAGCTAGGCTCAATATCTATCTATTCTGAAAAGTACAATCAGATCGGACCAAAAACACCGGAGTTATAAGCGAAACAGTTGGGCTGATAATAGCCCTCAGGACTAGAAAAGTATTGCCTACATTTAGGATGACATCTTCAAAAATTCAAAAACAAATAAATGAAAATAAATGAACAGGGTATTTTGTGGTCGGGAAACTCGACTGCAGCGCCCTTACTTGTTCTAAATTAAAAATATGAGAATTCTGTACTGTTTAGAGCTACAATTTTCGTTTAGAATTTCCACACGCGCGTGTAGGTTTTCAATATCTAAACGTTAATGTAGAAAATCTACATTTCCGTGTGGAAATCAGATTGTTGAATGAAAAGTGTAGAAATACTTTGGAAAAAACGTAAATTTTCTCTTGTCATGTACCCTTTGCATTTGTCCACGCAGCATTTAACTTTTCTGCATGCCACGTGTAGTTTTTTTATTGCTACACGTTTATGTAGTTTTTTCTACAAGCCTCGTGTAACTTTCTGATTTCTAAATTTTTCGTGTGAAGTTTAGCAGGGTGAACTACGTTTCGTTTAGGATTGTCGTTTCTACAGTTCTTTTTTCTCTGTGTAGATTATAAAGTTTATTTGATGAAGATTTAAGTTGGGCTCATCAATTTCGAAAGAACTGAGGATCGTTTCGCTGTTTTAAGGTCAAGTCAAAAGCGAATCGTAGCACTTAAATTACACGCTACTTAAACTAGATTCACTTTACTTTTAATTCGAACAGAAAGAAACGTCTTTTATATTTAAGTTCTTAAAATTTAGCAATTCGTAACCAATTTTTCTAGAATCAGGGAAGTCTGGAAAGATCCAAAGGCCTTGCCAGCTCTCACTTAAAATATAGATTTGTTTAGAAAAGAGAAAATTCTTCTAAATTTAGTGTTTATCCGGCTCGAAGGTCCAATGAAATGTTGGAAGGTGGTTTCTTCCAAGAGTTGAGGTGTTAGCTTGCTAGGGGGTGCCTTTGTCATAATCACTTGAGGGAACAAAAACTATATAGTGTTCGTTTTAATTTGAACTAAATAAATGCATTTTTTAATTATGAGCAGCTTGGACTGCTTTTTGGTAGACTTGCAAAACACAAAAGGCACAGTTTTCTTAAGTAATTTCAAGATGAAACTAAATCTCTACTTGAATGTTCAGCAAAACTGATACTTAAGTCTTAGTTCATGTCTCGATTTCATCCTCTTTGTGGTCAAGTTTAATATTCATGGCGCATGCACACAGCCACATGATATACCCCACAAATCTGACCCTGAACTTGTTTGCTCCCAATTCACCCCAAAACACAAGCACTCGCACACAACACTCACACACACCCAAAAGCAACTAATGATCTCTTCTAGCACTCTATCTGTGGCCTAGCCAAATGCATTTCAATTGACGTTAATCAACGCTAATTGGGTTATTTGCTCGACTATGCAATAAACTGCAACCATAATCGGGTGCCACAGCCCAACCCCAACTAATCCAGTCACCCAGTCAACCCACCTTGGTGGCTTCCGTTGCTGTCTTTCTTCATTTCCTGGCTGCACACAATTGTGATAATTAGTTTTGCACTTTTGCACACTGACACGGACCGAGAGCGTGTGGCATACGGGCCCGCAACCAGTGCTAGAATCAGCGACAAACCAGTGCTGCTGCTGCTGCTGCTGCTGCCGCTGCTGCTCGCTCATTCATTCACAATCTCCCCGGGCCACGCCCACTCAGTCTCTTATGGCATTTTGTGCGCTTTGAGTTTGATGTGCAACAAAGTGTAAAATTATTTAATAGAATTTCGTGCATAATCAATTTATGTGCTGCAGCCAGGCGGGCAAAAAACCCAAGCAAGGCATTCAGCCAGGCTGGTAGAGAGACGCAGCGAAGAGGAGAGGAGAGCAGAGTCAGTCGGCATACATATAAATGGAGAGACAAATTCTGTGACCTTAAATAGGTTTATAGAAAACAGCTTAATCATATTCAAAGGATGCGAAGAGTGTCCATTCGGTTTGTAAATGTAATCAGCATTATTGCTGCGATCAAATCAACAATAGTTGAGTTATAAGCAGAAGAAAATTGCCTTTAAAGTATATATGTTCGTAAACAGCATAAACAGACGAGTGGATGTGGCCATATACGAATGTTCGTTCCATTCTTATGCACAAAATAAATATCATATTAACTGCCCCTAAAAGTATGCCAACTTTTTTTCTTTGATAATTATCAATTAGCGTTGACGGACTAGTCGAAGGTATACAAAATGAATTGGTGGTAACCAAAATATTATATAAGATAGTTATATTCCTGAATTAGTAATAGTCTAAAGCATAGCATACTTTAAAGTGCATTTATCATGATAATACTGTTGTGTGTAAATAGGGTATTTGTCTGTCTGTTCGTATGTGCAATTAGATCTCAGAGATGGTAAGAGGAAGAGATACTTGTTGGCAGATCAAGTTTTTTACCATTTTTGTCACGGCCCCGCATTTTAGAGAAATCGTAATATCACCCACAGTTTTGTAAAGAAATACGTACCTTCTAGATATATTTAGTAATCAGGACTCTTTCATTATTTTCGATATGTCGAAAAATTTGTAAACATCGGACGAACAATAGTCGAGTTATGAGCACAAGAATAGTTGCTTTCAGCTGCCACTGCAGCATCAAAATGCATACTGGTCATACTATTTCACTATTTAGAGGAATTTATAGGCAAAGCCCACAAAAAAATTCAAGTCAATCGGCCTATTGGAACTTGAGATATTATATCAAACGTGAAGAAAAAGGTAATTTCAAGAAAATTGGGCTTAAATTGTCAATTTACCTGATACCTCTTTCAAAATTTTGCGTGTAACTTTGAAAATACTGGTTGGATTAACTTGAAAATCTGTCTGTGTAATTAAATATATGCCCAGCTAACATTTTGAATAATTTTTTTATCACATTCGAGTCTTTTTCGCTGCAGTACACTTCACTTCTGTTCAGTTTCGAATCACATTTGAGTCATTTCCGAACATTTTTTAAGTCCTATTTCAATAAATCACATTTTGAGCATGTGCCTGAGTCATTTTCGAGTCTTCTTTCATTCACACACGATTGGTAATCACTTTTAAATCCTCAAAATGACTCAAAAAAAACTTATTACTATGATCTTCCAAATGTTGGGTCATTTAGATTAGATGAGAATACCTTCTAAAGCTAAATTTTTACTTTCGCAGATCTTATATAAGATAGATCAAAAATACCTCTGGTTACTTAGAGTTAGCTGCTTCACATACTTTTTTTTATATTTTATATAGGAAACTCAAATGAGATACCAGACAAGTGAAAATGCAGCCAAAAGGTGCATACGATAGTCTAGCAAAATGCTCACAAACGAGTCGGGAACTTTTTTGTTATCGCTAAGCACTCGCAAACGAGCTCTCCACAGTGTCATTAACTTAAGCTATGGTCACGCCTGGCCCCCAGGGGCCGAAATTGTGCCAAGAGAGTGTTTCAATCGCTGCCTAGTGGTCGATGAAGTAGGTCAGAGCTGGTTGGAGTCGCTTTATTATCGCACAGGAATACAACGCAAATTTTTGGCTTCGCTCTTCTTGACAAACCCTGCCTTACCGGCAGCAGAACTATCACAAAAGTCTCGCCAAAGAAACGCTCGCTTATTTCTTGTTCAAGGATAGTCACGATTGCCCCAAACTGAACGACATATGTATGAATCATATTGCTATCTTTTAACGATCCGATAAGGAGAGCTTTATAGCTTTTGTAGAACAAACAAGGCTACGCTTAGGGAAGGCAGACATCTTAAGAGTAACATCGCCCTCATAAACCTGAATTTGAGAGACAAATTAACAAAATGTAGCCTAAGTCGCACAGCTCTCACTTACTCAGACCTACGAGGCTGCCTCGATCTGGTCCAGGACTAGTTTTCAGCGTCTATCGAAGTATTGACTCTGTTTTTATGTCCATTTATGCCTTCTTAACTCATAAATCTTTCCCAGCCGGAACAACAAAAACAACACAGACAGCTCACAAATATAAAATCGTGGGTCCAAGCAAATCCCAAATTTGGTTGGACATTCACTTGAATGGAAATTGTTATCTTATAGCTTTACCCGTTTAAACAATTTAATTTGACTCCCACTTCGACTTTCAGCCATCTGACACAATCATCTGGTTGGCTGCCTGCCTGTGAGGATTGGAGTAAGCATGAAGAGCTCTCGTATGGCTGGGAGCGTGCCATAGATTCCAAGGGTCGTTCTTATTACATCAAGTAAGTCTTCCAAAAGTTAAAATTAGTTTTCTGAACCGAATTGTAATGCCTGGTTTTCCCTGTTTTTAGCCATCTAAATAAGACGACCACATACGAGGCACCCGAATGCATACGCTGGGATGAACATCCCCCCGAGCCGCGTCAGGTTGTTTTGCAACGGAATGCCAGCTTAGGATTTGGTTTTGTTGCCGGCAGTGAGCGTCCGGTGATTGTGCGCTTTGTGACCGAAGGTGGTCCCAGCATTGGCAAACTTCAGCCTGGCGATCAGATACTTGCGGTGAATGGTGAAGATGTTAAGGACGCGCCCAGGGATCATGTCATTCAGCTGGTGCGTGCATGTGAGACTCAAGTCAATCTGCTTGTGTGCCAGCCCATGGCGCACTGCATCATGCCGGGTCGCAAGTCCACGCTACTTTCGGCCGGCAAACGAGCCAAGCTCCGCACCAGACCTAGTCGCGTGAGATTTGCCGAGAGCGTGTGCGTCAATGGAGCTCCCTTGTTTCCGCCCTCGGCCTTCTCGCTGGGTGACATTTGTGTGCCGCCCATGGCCAATGTGCTCAAGGTTTTCCTGGAGAACGGACAGACCAAGTCATTTAAATATGATGCCACGACAACTGTACAGGATGTGGTCAGTTCGCTGTTGGATAAGCTCTGTCTGTGCTGTGGAGAACTGTTTAGTCTGGTGCTGGAGCATGTCAAGAGTCTGAAGCGCAACAAGCTGACCCTGCTGGATCCGCAGGAGTCGCTGGCCAGGGTAAGATTTGTGAAAAGAAATTGGAAAAAAAGTTCTTAACCCCTTGCATAGATTGCAGCTCGTCCGGGTGCCCACAAGCTACGCTGCTTGTTCCGCATCACCTTTGTGCCCATTTCGGCAGCCGAGCTGGCCCAGCGTGATCTTCATGCCCTGGACTATCTGTATATGCAGTGCTGCAATGATGTCAATCAAGAGCGCTTCGCTCCCGAACTGCAGCCGGAACTGGCCCTGCGTTTGGCCGCCCTGCATATGCATCAGCATGCTTTGGCCAATAATTTCGCACCCGCCAAGCTCACCGTCAAGCTGGTCGAGTGAGTGCAGCAGCAGCATCGGCAACGGCCCAAAGAAAATCTTCTAATTTAAACTTTTCACCCATTGCAGACGCGAGTTCGGTCTGGAGCGCTTTGTCCCTGTGAGTCTGTTTGAGGGGATGAAACGCAAGGAGCTGAGGCGACTGATTTCACACTTTTTGAAGCTCAATGCAGAAATGACGGGTTCTTCCAGTAAGGTTCTGACACAGCTGCAGGTAATTCCTAAATATAAGCTATATCCCGCTCTCAGCATTTGCTCGGCAGACCAAAACCAGTTGGCTCCGAAAGAGAGCGAAGTTTGCTTCGCAACGGTTTCATGCAGGCCCGTAGAGAGGAATTACGGGCTGGGGGGGAAAAAATTCGCGGGCCCCCATTTAATAAGAAATATATTTCAACATAACTAAAATCATGTTGAGTTTTGTTAATGGTTAGATACATATATAATGTATATATACAGATGAGCAATAGGTATTCTGTTTCAATACGAAGGCATGGAAAAAGGATTAATTTTCAAGTTTTCGTCTATATCGCGGTTAGTTGTTCTCCAATGAAATTCGCTTTTCGCGCTTTCGCAAAGGCAAAGGATTCGATTATTACGCTGAAATCCAACTGCCTTGCTAACTCGGAAGCTTGGAAGTTTTTGACTCGCGATAAAACACTGAAAGAGCGTTCTCCACTAGCGACACTGACAGGGAGAGTACAAAAAATTCTTAAAGAAACGCAGACATTTGGAAAAAGATTCTGGTTTCAGGTTTCTTGAGTACAGTGCGTTGAGCAATCCAAATGGAGAAAGGTTCATACTATATATATGTTTGAGGAGGACGATTTCATCTTTCAACTCTTCGGAAATATCAGCTTCGTTCTTCTTCGTAAATTCTCCGGCAGACGTCTGGAGAGTATCTTCATCCAACGTGGTGAATTTCCATTAAAAAGAAAACACTTGATTCAAATATTTTACTGCTTTGAATCTTTTTGTCATTCCTGCAATTACCGAATCGATGATGCAGAGGAAAGTGCTGGTCTTAAATTTTTCTTCTTCAGAAATGATGTCGATTTCTGGACTTGCGTCTTCATCATCCAAAAATACTTTTGCACGTTTTCTGATGCGAATGGTTGGCAAAGTTTCAGGAATGTTGCATCCTCTTACATTCACTTAGAATGAGACCCCATCGATTTCGTATAAACTGCAAATCTGAAAGGAGAGCATTCAGATTGTCAATTTCAACGTCTATTGTAGTGTCTCTTGCTTGAAGGACGACGTTTCTCTCATTGATAGCACTTAAAATTTTGCACCAAACCGACGACATCAAGATACATTCGAGCGAATTCATGTATTTTTGAATACCGTTGATGTCCCGGAGAGTCTAACGGAGTCAACTCTTGCAGACCATCGCGTACCGGACAAATTGTGAAGGGAAATGGGAATTTTCTTTTGAAGGAGTTTCCATCGTTGAGGGCTTCTACTGAATATGTTATAACATTTCTGAATGACTCCGAAAAATGTTATAGCTTTTGGACAACATTCAGCGGAATCGACACCACAAAGGTTCAGGCTGTGAGCTCCGCACGGTGAATAGACAGCGTATGTATTTTCTTCACAAATGATGCTTTGAGCCCCTTTTTACTGACCACTCATGTTTCTTGCGTTGTCATATCCTTGTCCCCGGCAGTCGGTCAATGGAATATAATATTTGCCCAACGTTTCTCGGATCAGGTTCGCGATATCTTGTCCAGTTTTTTTTATTACAATCAGCAAAGGTCAGGAAAGATTTCTTTGATTGTAAACGTCTTTTCTTTTTCATCAAAACGAAGAAAACGCCGCATAAAAGATGTTTGTTCCACATGCGAAGAATCAGGCGTTGAGTCAAGAATCAAAGCATAATATTTTGCATCTTCTCTTTCTTTCAAAATTTCTGCCTCTACATGTTGTGCACACAGTTCTATAAATTCATTTTGGATATCAGGAGACAGACAGAAGTGTAAAGAATCTTGGTAGTGTCTAAGAAGAGCCTAAGCCTAAGCCTAAGAACACTTCTGGCCTTATTAACAGTAGCAATAACATGAGAGTTAAATTTTAGTTAATAGTCAAGAACCATACCAAGATTATTTACTTCATTAATCAAATCCTTAGTACAATCAAAAGCATTACTAAAATCAGTATAAAAGACATCAGTCGGCATCTTAAGAAGATGTGAATTCTAAGAGGTTAATGGTAGTAGATCCATGTTCAGGTACTCCTCTTAGGCATTTGACGCTGAGTTGATGCATTTGCAAATATGACCGAGTCGGCGAATGTTCCGAGAGCTAGTCGTTAAAGTTTTCGAGCGGAATGCTTCTATCACTGACCGGCATATCGTAGGTACTTAGGTAATATACTGTTGTAGAAAACGCTCCATTCTGTGTGCGAAAGTGCCCCTGATACAGCAGAACTTCGGGCCACACTCAATATGACTGCTGGATGTGAAGGTATGCTGCCATCACACACTCTTTCCCGTTGTACCACCCGATGTAGTTCCATGGTTCAGTTGAAGGCCTTACTGAGTGCCTTAAATCTCTGAATAAGATTTCTCAGCACTTTGGAATGCGTCTCGTATGAGTGCTTCAACTTCAAAGGCATTGAGATAGTCCACCGACTCTCTAAACTTGGCACTACCATACAGCTCCCACCGGATAAGAGCAAAATAAAGGTGCACATTGCGTCTGCGTTGCGCTGAAGATCAATCGCTCCTGGCCCATTCTTGATCTTTACTTATCTGCGTCTAGGCAGCCCGAATGTTTCCCTACTCGTAGGAGTTCCAATAGGACACTGTCCTAAAGGCGTGCTTTGGTTTAAACCACAATGACTATTGCAGAAGCTGTTGCTCGATTGATGAAGAAAAAGCGTCCAACATCTTCTATATACAACGCTCTGTACGAGACGATTCACAATACTAGGTCAGCATTTCCTACCTGATAATTTAGTAGTCTCTGCTACTCGATTTGGTGCTACTTTCTATATGATGTAAAAGGGGTCAACCTCCCTTTACTGTTTAAAACCAGGGTTCGGAATTGCTCAGAGCTGAGAGCTCTAGGTCGAGCGCCTTGAGCCATTAACCAGCTCTCGGCTTGTGAGCCACAGCTTTTGGCTCAGAGCTGTGAGCCATAGCTGGTGAGACTTGAGCTATCAACTGGGTTTTTAGCTCGTGAGTCACTGTTCTACGAGCCATAGTTTCCGGTGAGCCACAACTGTCCGCTCGTGAGCCACAGCTCTCTGCTCGTGAGCCACAGCTCTCGGCCCGTGTGCCACAACTGTCTGCTCGTGAGCCACAGCTCTCTGCTCGTGTGCCACAGCTCTCTACTCGTGAGCCACAGCTCTCGGCCCGTGTGCCACAGCTCTCGGCTCGAGTGCCACAGCTCTCGGCTCGTGAGCCATAGCTCTCAGTTCGTAAGGCAAAGCTCTCGGCTCGTGAGCCATAGCTCTCAGTTCGTGTGCCACAGCTCTCGGCTCGTGAGCCACAGCTCTCGGCGCTAAGACAGCCAGCTTTGACAGCTGGCAACTTTGATCTGCCAGCAAATATATGAAGTACACGAGTCATCGATGTTTTTTGGCCACTCTCTCTATGACATGTTTGTTCATACGGCTGATGCTGAGCAAGTATATATATACTTGACTAGCTCACATCGAATAAGCGGTATAATTTTGCAAGTCTCCAGACTTTTAGGCAGCTTCCGCCTATTTTTTCAAAGTAGAAACGTTCGCGGGCAAGCGTCCAATCATTTTCTAAAGATTCAGCGCAATCAGATGAAAGGTATTATTTCTAAATTTCGTGCTTTTTTGGATCATGCGAGAGCTGTGGCTCAACAGCCGAGAGCTGTGGCTCACAGCTCTGAGCCGAGTATTGTGGCTCACGAACCGAGAGCCGGTTGATGGCTCGCGGCTTATGTCTTAGGGCTCTCAGCTCAGAGCCAAGAGCCGAGTGCTATGTGCTGAGTGCAGTAGCTGGCTCTCGAGAGCCTAAAAATAAAACTGAATTCCGCTTAGACTAAAGATACATCCATCTCCGAATGGTGACTTACTCTCCTAACCAATTCAATTGCAGGCCAAACTCCATTATCTAGATATAATCGCTAGTTTACCAAGCTACGGAGCCAAATGTTTCAGCACAAACCAAAGAGAAGGCGTAGAGCGTGTCTTGTTGGTGAGTCCGCGCTTTGGCCTCAGTCAGATATCCAGTGCCCGCAATTCGGTGGTGAGTCCCACGGGAAAACCCATTCCCATACCCAGCATTTACTCATTTGCCCCATCCAATTTGCCTAGCCTCAGCCCATATCGGCCATAGAGGACTTTACCCATGTGGTGGTAAGCCGTGAGGATGATGTCACCTGCAGTGTGTCCATATTTATGCTGGGCGAGCGAGCGGTCAAGTTTATAATGGAGGATCGAGATGCCTGCGAATTTAGCCTGGTGCTGGGTGGCTACTATCGCCTAATGACGGGTGAGTGTGGAGATAAGCCTTTCATCTAGTAGTGTTCCTAATCTTTCTTCTTAGGTAACATGCTGAACATCTTACGCGAGCGTGAGCCACACGAAGAGGACAATGCGCCGGCCTTTCTGTCGCAGCACACCGTATTGCCAGCTGGCTGGAGTTATCTGTTACCCTTCCACACCCGAGCGCATAGTGTCAACTTTCTGATAACTCCGCCCTATCATCCCATGCCACAGAAGGCCATACTGTCACTAAGTCAACCCGTGCCGCCGCCCAGTAACCAACCATTGACCTATGGCATGGACTTGGATTTGCATAGCGTCATGGCCACAGAGCTGCTGGAGGAGGCGGCCAAGGATTCGGGCCTGAGTGATAGCAGTGGCAGCAATTACTGCGAGGGACGTAGCCTAACATCCCGCCAACTGGCCGTGGAGGCCAAGAATGAGCAAGTGCTGCGCCGTGTACAAGAACTCCAGCAACTGGTGCAGAGCTCCGAGCAGTATCTCAGCGAGCAGCAGGAACAGGGATCGGGCCAGGCGTGCATGGCCATGTTGGAGTTTGACAGCGACTGCGATAGCCTGAACAGCAGTAAGGTCTCATCCACGGAGGAAACGGCCAATGCCGTGTTGGGTCCAGTCAATCCACTGAAGCACAGCGATTCCTTGACTCTGCTGGCGGAAACTATAAACCATGAGCTGAGTGGCATAACCCAGGGACTAAATGCCATACCGGAGCCCACACCCATTTCTACATCTGCTCCGGCCACACCCGCCACGCCCAAGAGAAAGCCCAGTCTGTGTACCACCTCCAGTCCCAGGCCGCAAAGGAGAATGAATGGCTTTAGTCAGCTGTTGAGTGACCTACAGGCCTTGGGTAATGACTTCTCGCAGAGTGAAAGTGACTCAGAGTCGGTGGCCTCTCCGGCTCAGTCGCCCACAGCTCGCAGACCCCAAATGATGCTGCTGCAGGCAGCCACCACCGCGGCAGCAGCAGGAGGAGCAGCCAAAGCACCGCTCTCCCAGCGCAGCAGCTTCGGTTTGCACAGTCCCGACAGCACACACTTCGGTACGGAAACCAAGGACTACAATTTGAGGGAATATCTACAGCAACTGAAGGACATAAGCAATGTCACTGCGGCGGATACGGATGTGGCCGCCCGACAGCTGTCGGAGATCTATGGTTTCGAGGTGAGGGAGGATACGTTTATAGAGACCGACACGGATTTGATAGATCTGCGTGCCATACCGCCACCCCAAACGCCCGATGAGCTGGACTCGCTTTCCCTGATGAGTGCGGCGCCGCCCAAGGGCTTTGAGGGCAAGGCCGAGGAGTTGGATAGTTTCCTCAAGCAAATAATGGTGGCCCCGCCCACCCAAAAAGCCACACCCGCCAAAGAACTGACACCCGAGGAGATCATGTCGTTTATAATACCACCTCCGCCGTCTAACCTAGAGCCCACGCCCACGCCCACACCCTTGACCACCAAGGAGGAGACGGAGTGCCTGTACAGCAATTCGGTGCAGGCGAAAAGGGAATTCTTTCAGTCGGTGTCCAATGGCAGATCGCCACATGTCATCGAGTATGCCACCGTGGAGAGGAAGAGCAAGTTCAGCTGCTGTCCCACCTCCAAGAAGGAGGACTCACCACCCAATGAGGTACAACCGCCACCGCGGACACCGACCAGCGAACAGTTGACGCCACCACCGGCGCGTCCGCCCAAAAGTGCGGAGCTCATGCAGCGCTATTCACCGAAGAAGCAGGTCAGGATCATCACAGCGCCCAACCTCATGCCGGCGCCCTTGGTGCCGCCGCAGCTGCCGCCGCGCAGCAGTCCCACAGCGGAAACCGTGTCCGGTACCCTAACGGTGAGTGCTGCACCCAAAAAGCCCCCGCTGCCGCCCATTGCAAGTCGTCCACGTCCCGGCCCAGTCAACGGCACCTACTCACCGCCGCCGCCCATACCAGCCACCGCACGTCTACCCCATGTCCTTGCCAATGGCAAACAGCCCCTGGTACCCAAGAAGCCCCAGCAGCTGCACGGCGAGAAGCTGTTCATCAAGAATGGCCACCTCATCGATGGCGAGGCGCTGTTGGGCAAAACCGATGTGGCCATGACGGGGCTACTCATACGCCTGGATCAGGTGGCTGCCCAGTGCTCGGCCGCCCAATCGGCCGGCGGCGGCACCAGCATCGATGAGGAGAAATTCCAGCGTGCCCGCAACGAGCTGACCGAACAGACCCTGGCCCTGGTCACGGCCAGTAAATTCCTGGTAGCCTCCATGTCGGATATGACCCTTATAACGCTGCCCGAACACTTGACCTCCTGCCTGACGGCCATCCGCAGGATAACCGAATTGGCCCAGGATATGACGCGACACACGTCGGCCCCGTTGCAGACACGGAACATTGTGCTGAAGGTGCACGATGTGGCCAGCAGTTTTCGAGAATTGGTGGGCGTACAGATTGGCCCGATGGGAGCTGGCCAATTGGCCCTGCAGGCCGAATGTTTGGCCAATGTTTTGGCCACTTTGTTGCGCAGTTTACGCGTCTTTTCGCCATAGCCCCAGAATCCTCCTAACCAACAACAAAACATATCGCACGCACGTATATCTAATCAGCTCTCTATATATAAAACCCAATATACAACTTACATCTAGTATACCTAACATACAAACCTATATATATAATATATATATACCTATACATATATCTGCAACTATTTTACAGGTAAACAGCCACGTCAGAGAGTCGTTGGTCTGATCTTAGGCTAGCTAACACAACTCTAAATGGAAGCTCAAATCAAACTAACAACACATACAAACAAAACATACGTACATTTTGATAGGGTCTGGGCGTGTGAGAGGAGTAAACGAAACGAGAGAATCAACTGGAAGGTAGGGAGCTATGGATATCGATATTCTTAATATTCTTTTCATTTTCGCCTTCCTTTAGGAGGAAGCTTCCATTTGAGATGTATTCTTTTTTCCCTTTCCTTGTTCCAAGAACCACTCGATAATATCTTTAAAAGACTATGCCCAACGACAGGATGGGTCAGAAACTATGACGCCTTTAGTGCCACAAAGGCGGATGCTCGTCTTTAATAGTTGAGTTACGAATCACCTAACAACGCCCCACTATCAGCTTCACTTTGGCAAAACTTTTGCAATGTCAAACCAGTTTTTGGACCAGATTTGGTCCTCAAATATTTAGAGATTGAAGCGGAAAAGCGAGTTCCACCCCTTTCCGGATTCACTTCTATATCGTAGCGTTCCGTTGCTTAAATCTTTACAATCCCACGGTTCATTTCGATACCCGTTTCGATTCCCGTTTAGGAACCACCTAAGAATGAACTACTTTCTACAACACAGAAAGAAAAAGCATCAAAAAAAGATCCATTTGGAAAGGATGTGTCTTAAATATCCTTTTAATCATCCAGGAGAGCTGCAAAATGATCCAAATGGTCATAATTTTTCATATCCTTTGGATAATTTTTAGCTCCGTTGGATGATTAAAAGGATCTTTAAGACATATCCTTCCCAAATGGATACCGGAAATCATCCAATGGTTATTTTTCCCCTATTCCCCTTGTAAGACGGGACTTACACGGTGAAGCGGAAATTCATGAAGATATTTCCAAAGGCTCTTGCTTTTTAGAAAGAAGTGTAGAGTGAGAAGCGACATAATGGGAATGCCCCCAGATATCCCTAGGAATTTTCATAAAAAAAATTGGATTTTGTACTAAACTAGACGGACCTTTTATATAAAGTGACAAGAATAATGCCGTACATCTACTTGTAAATCTACTTGTCCTTGATCAGTCGGTTTCGAATCTCTCAACTTTAATCATCTGTAGTATCGGCCTAGCATTTTGAAGACATTTCTGAAATTTAAATATAGAACTGTTCGAAAATCTCTAGCCTCTAGACATTATCGAAATCCCCCTAATATGAAAAATCTAGATAAAAATTGGGTTATTTATCACAGTAATTTTCCTCCCATTGTGTACATGTAGCTTAACTACTTCTACTTCTCTGATTTCTAAAAACCAGCATGTAGCTTTTTTACATCAGGAAGTACACAAGAGAGCAGTCTGCCTATTGAAAAAGTTCAAACTTGAATCTTTTCCTGAATTCGAATTAACAACTTAACCTTGTCTCAGGCATTTAAGCACAATGGCCGGCATCTTAGCGCATACGACTATCAAGCACTCGCGCGGGAATGCCGCAAAACACAGTAAATGTCGGCAAGCGACAATGATCCAATGTGAACAACAACACGTTTCGTGTATATTTTCTATAACACCAAAAACTATTCAAATTTACCACTTATTTTTGCTCGCTTACTTTCCATAAACTTAACCCTACAAAATCCATTCGAATGGATATTTTTATACTCTGTACCGTAGGTACATAGAGTATTATAAGTTTGTGCAAAAGTATGTAACATCCAGAAGGAAGCATCTCCGACCCCATAAAGTATATATATTCTTGATCAGCATCAACAGCCGAGTCGATATAGACATGTCCGTCTGTCCGTCCGTCCGTCTGTCCGTCTGTCTGTCCGTATGAACGCACAGATCTCAGAGATGGTAAGAGATAGAGGTTTGACGTGTATGGGACATATGCTTCTTATGTCTGCAGGCAGATCAAGTTTATTTTCAATTTTGGCCACGCCCCCTCCCGCCCCCGCAATATTGAAAATACGACATATCTCCCACAGTTTTGAAGATAGATGGCTTGTTCCTTCTGGACATATTTAGTTATTAGAATAACTTATCGATCCGTCAAAGGAATGAAGAAGATCGGATGAACGGTTTTCGAGTTATAATCAAAAGACAAAATTTCTTGGTACAGAGTATGTTATAGTCGGGCTTGACCGACTTTCTTTCTTGTTTAATATCCCTTTTAAGATATTCAAATTTCCATTTAATGTTAAGTGTATCTTAAATTATCAACCAAAGGGGTTGAAAATCATAGAAAGGATAAGAAAAATGAATATCCTTTCCAAGTTTCTCTTTTTGTATCTGTTTTTTCTGTGTATAAATTTCAATACTCATTTGCAACCAGTTAAATACCAATTGTCTACTGCTACAGCCATTTGCAACCAGTTCAATACCAGTGTGTATGTACTCTTCTTTATAGTTATTCATGTTTTCACAACTAATTTCATTGGCAGTCATCGGACATTGTTTACTTTTGACTAGTTGGCAGTTTCTCTGTATATTTTGTTGTTTTTGCTTTAAAAGCACACCAGCACGCATACACACTTGCAGTTTACTAAGGGTAGATTCTGCCAAAGTGAGCAAAATAAAACTCCCTTAAGAAGTGACCCCTCTTTGGTGAGCTCTACTAATAGTGGAAAGAAAAGGAAATGGATCACCAATTAACTGGAGGATTAATTTCCTAACCCTTATGATTTATTATCGATATGATCTTCTGTTTTTGCATTTTACGTATAGATAAATATACATGTTAATTGTTATTCAAAGTGGCAATTAATTCCTCGACCAAGATTACTTCTTATGCTTCGTTCCCATTTGATGGATTTGTTTCAAGTATTGAGCCAGCCAAATATCAAAACTAAGCACGCTTTACCCGACATTTGTATCCACTGTTATAAGTAATATATATATATTTTCATGCAGTGTCAGCTATAGCTCAGTAAGTTTAACTATCCTATGTTTTAACCCTATTAAGGAAAAATTTCAAAAAACTAAAAGGTCTTGAAACTGTACCTTCTCAACAAATAAAAGCTGCATGAATAACTTCAGAAACTAGAAAGATCCGAAGAATAGAGAGAAAGAGGAGAGTTTAACTTGTCTACTGATGCTAATAAGGAATATAAATACTTTATGATAGTGGAGGTAGAGAACACCTTTTCTACTCTACATGTAACGTGTATTAAAAACCTCTCAGGCTTTGAGATTAAGAGAAGATCGGCTTGGTTCTTGGGACTGTTGAATCAAATATTATTCAAAGGCTGAATTGTATGAGCAATTGATAAAAAATCCTTATTGATCACAGCGCATAACTAATTTATTTTCCGCTGTTAGAAAATGAATCAAGTTAATTGCGTGAAAATTAGCCTTTAAGTTAAGCCTAACCGAAAGGTAGGATCCGAACATACCTTGAAGGATAAATAATACTTTTCTGGCCTGATTCTAAAACGCCAAGGATTCCTTTAACTAACCCATTCTCGATGCCGTTTACAGTAGCTCTACACCAACAGTTCACTCCTTTCAACTCGCCCCCACAACATGGTTTTCTCTTACAAAAATTTCTCACTTAACATTATGCAACTAACTCGAATTTCTATGTAATCTCTCCTCGAAACAAAACAAAATCAAACTATTTTTAGCTCTATGTATACTCGCCTCACTTTCTCTCTAATTGTTAGTTTTAAAGCCCAACTTCTGTAACATCACGACTTGATTATAGACCAATTTATATAGCAAACCAAACAAAGTCTAAGGAATAATCAACATATTTGTTAATTAAAATATGGTATTAGTATATTTTCGTATGTACATATACGCGTATAACACACAATTTACATTTCATAATTATAAACAATTATGTAAAAAAAAAACAAACAAAAAATACAAAAAACAATTGACCAAACAATAATCAAAATTTTAACTTGTGATATAAAACAAATAAAAAAGAAGGAAATCATTGTTTTTTTTTTTTAAACCCTCCCAACAACTAAATCATAATTTTGTTATTGTTTCTGTGTCATTTTGTTGTTGTTGTTGTTTGACCCCGACGGGGTACAAGAACGCACACTAAGTTGTAGCTTTAACTAATTATAATTAAACATTAATCGTGGTATTAACCAAATAGAACAAGCTAATTGAATATGATTTTCCTAGTGCTAATCTTGATAACTAATTGGAATATTGTTTTCTATTTAATTAAAACTGTTTTTTCAAAACATAGCCAGCATAACCATATTATACAGACATACAAAACATACACACACATACAATAAATAATATTAATAATAATAACAATAATGCATTAAGTTAACCATATTCAACAATGTACAATGTAAAACATGTAACTGTTTATGATTTATATGGCATAAAATCAAGTAAAACATATGACAAACTGTATGGAATAAACTCAATAAATAAACCAAAGGCAAAGATAAGCGTTTTCAATTACAGTCGATAAGGTGAGACTCCTGTTTTAAGACTTTTTCGTTGGATTTTCAAGTGATAGAAATGTCAATCCTCAATTGACTTACCCTTTAGTTTCAAGTTGATCGGTGTAGAAAGTTTTCTGACCTTCCTTCAAAATTTAAAGGTTTTAAACGTTTTCTCTATTATCCCTACATACATTTAAACTGCCTCAAAATGAACCAAAATGTCTCTTTTTTAACGTTTTGAATGACCCTAAAAAATCTTAGTTATCGGTTAGCAAATATTTGCTGATATTTCAAAATTGCCGGCCACCCACAAAGTTGACAAGCTTCATACAAACTTATCGATAGCAGCTGCTATCGTTAGTCAGTGTGGCCGTTTCTGTGTAAGTCCACAACGGTTGTGGTGGTAACCAGTGTTGTGAAAAACATCGATAGTAGACACCAACGTTAGTGAACGCAATCGATAGTATCGATAGTGCTATCGAAAAATTGAGATTTTGAACATATTCACAAAAAATTAACAACAACCAAATCATTCATTTTGAATTCCATACTACTTACTATTTTCCAAGTATGAAAAAGAAAGCTTGATATTCTAGGTAATTCATGGCAGATTGACTTATTAATTCCGAAATTAAAACAGTAATATTTTTGTTTTTAAATAACAGACGGCTTACATTTTCGGAAACACTTTGAGAATTGCTTTACTTCAGGTAAGCTCTAATAGACATCTACCACATTATTTTAAATCTTGGAAGCATTTTCAGTTATTGACAAATATATTATTGAACAGGTGGAAGGGTCGTCAAGTTCAGCCAAAGCATATGATGGAGCTGCCAGTTGTTTGGGAGCTTTCGGAGTCCGTTCTTCCTAAACTTTGGGTCCAAAATGGTCGGTAGTTTGTTCAGTTCGGTTTTCATGCTGGAAGAGTCTGGTATTTGTTTTTGTTTTTCAAGAAGCAAGTGGCAGACATTCTCAAGCTTTAAGATTCTTTGCTCCTCTAAAAACATATTTCTGCATTTAGGCCGCACATGATGGGAATTTAATAATGATATCGTTACACAGAAACAAAGAAAATGCATCAAATGCATCCATCTACCTCTTGCTTACATTTTTCAAAGTAATTTTACTTTTAATTTATTTTATCATGAAGTTTCTTGAAATGCACACGATACCATCGATTGCGGGTCGCAACAATCGATGGTTTCCCAACACTAGAGGAAACGTAATCAGCTGATTGTGCATAGAACTACGTAAGACATTTGATGGCGACGCACATGTTGATTTCCAATTTCAAAACTAAAATAGACACACAACAAAAATGGACAACGTAAAAGAACTGGTACAATTCATGCAGCCCAATCAACGACTGGACCTCAAGGCGGTGGCTCTTACGCATGTGCTGGGTGAGTTAACGAAAACAAGAAAGAAAGTCGGTTGGGTAGCCGATTGGGGAGTTAATTGAGTAGCTCGACTATAACATACTCTGTACCAACGACGTTATACTCTTGATGCTGCAGTAGCAGCGAACAGTCTTTTGATCATAACTCGACAACCATTCATCCAATCTTCACCATTCCTTTGGCAGATCGATTGATGCTGCAGTAGCAGCGAACAGTCTTTTGATCATAACTCGACAACCGTTCAACCGATCTTCACCATTCCTTTGGCAGATCGATAAGTTATCCTCATTACTAAATATGTATTGAAGGAACGAACCATCTATCTTTAAAACTGTGGGAGATATGACGTTTTTTCTAAATTGCGCGGGCGGTAGGGGGCGTGGCCAAAATTTAAATAAAACTTGATTTGCCTGCAGACATAAGAAGCATATGTCTCATACATGTCAAACCTCTATCTCTTACCATCTCTGCGATCTGTGCGTTCATACGGACAGATGATGCTGATCAAGAATATATATGTATGGGTGTTACATACTTTTGCACAAACCTATAATAATCTATGTACCTACGGTAC
Source organism: Lordiphosa fenestrarum (assembly GCA_035044985.1). NCBI lineage: Eukaryota > Metazoa > Arthropoda > Insecta > Diptera > Drosophilidae > Lordiphosa > Lordiphosa fenestrarum. The sequence goes on from JAWNNO010003099.1 coordinate 44,313, forward strand.
AGAGTATAAAAACCCCGAAAAGCACGTGGAAAATCCTAATTCGTTTTTCTTTAGGTCTCACCGGCAGTGCCGAGGGCAAGACTGCCATACTCTCGCTGGACGAGATGTTAATGGCCATATTTGGCCTAACTCACGATGCCAATCCAACCGTGGCCAAGGATGCGGTGCTGAGTTTGATCAACCTGACGGCCGAGGAGGAGGGAGCCCTTAAAGTCTTTCAATTGGCCAAACAAGTGCAGCCCGTAAGTGCTTCTATGTCCTTACCTCAAAATCTTGCTAATTTCAGTTCCTTAGACCTTTTCCCTCGTGGAGCTAGCTGCCAAGCACGTTTGCGACGAACAGGCTGAGCTGGCCGATGCCTGGAGCATGGTTTTAAGCAATTTGACTCGTGTGGAATCTTTGGCCCCTGAAATTCTGGATATATTGGAGCGCAATCAGCAGACTCTGCCCAAGCTGGCGAAGGCCTTTGCCCAGCTGGACTACAATAAGAAGAAGTCGAAACTGCACTATTTGGCACCCATTTTCTGCAATTTGACGCAAGTGGCTCGGGGCAGGGAACTGTGCTGCCATGCCCGCTATCAACTGCTGGAGAAACTACTGCCGTTCGCCTCGTTTGAGGAGAATGTGGTGCGTCGTGGCGGCACCATTGGCATACTGAAGAATGTCTGCTTCGATGCTGTGTATCATGATATTGTGCTGAATGAACAGGATAATATACTGGTGGCCATATTACAACCGCTGTGCGGTCCTGAAGAGTTTAGCGATGAGGATAACGACAAATTGCCCATCGAACTGCAGGTAAGTGTGGGATTTGCACATTAAAATTCCAATAATTCATTTTTGTAATTTGGTTTTTGCAGTACCTGCCGGAGAGTAAGACACGCGAAACGGATCCAGATCTGCGTAAAATGCTGCTGGAATGCTTACTGCAACTGTGCTCAACGCGACGCAGTCGTGAAGTGTTGCGCGCCAAGGGCGTCTATGAAATTTTAAGGGAATATCACAAATGGGAAGCCAAAGTGGGACGCGACAGCGATTGCCTGCTGGCTTGTGAGAATGTGGTGGATATACTGATTAAGTGAGTATATGTATTAATTAGCTCAGTTTAGGACTTTATTTTTTGGGCATGTTGTTGGTAACCATTTCTTAGCCTATCTTGTGTTCTGTATTAGAAGGAAACACTAAAGATGAGAAAAACTCAACCCAACTACGCAACCCGCAAAAAGTTTTATTTATTTGTAAACTCCAAGCGTTAATACTCAGAGTTTCCATCATATCTCTTCTTCCATATCTCTTCCTTCATTTCTGGTGCATCTTACAATTTGTCAGACTTAACTCGAAGCTTTTCCACTCGATTCGTGTAGTTTCTGCAGGGTAGCCATCTGGGACCATTGCTTTCCAGTTTAAAAATGTAATTACCTGCGCTTTGTCTTTTTCTGATGCTGAGCTCTGTCTTATGACGACCCTGTCTCACCTCTATTACTAAATATCACCTGTACAAATGAGTTTTAGAGGATTATCTTTGCAAGTTTGACGCTTCATTGCTAAAAACTTGTTACAAAATCCATTTTTCGAAGTATTGTTCATCGCTAGTCCCTAGTTTTTTACATCCTTCTGGCATTGTTCGAATATCTTCTCAAAATCCACGAATCTATCCAATTTTGGAGTTCTGCATAAGAGTTAACCTACTGCTCTTCAAGCGCCATCAACGAAAACAAAGAGTAGTCGGAAAGGGCAATGTCACGGCTAGGACTTTCCATTTCAGCGTTTCATAATATGTTTCAACAAGTTGAAGAATCTACCTTGTAGTGCCTTTGCTCGTATTTTGTCTGTTATTGTTCAATTGGCTCTTCAATTGCTGGGCTCAATCGCATAAATTGAGTTCGGTAAGTGTAAAGGTTTCACCCGGTTGGAGCAGCTCATGCTACACCAAGTCCAATTAGTCCCAACAAGTACAGAGCCTAACCTTAAATCTGTGAATAGGCCGGGCGGCGTGTATGATTTTTGCTCTTCTGGTTATTGTAATGAACCCATTTATCATCAATCCAGACGATGATAAAATCTTCTTATTACTGAAAGCGATAACCTTATGATGCTGCTTCAAAATGATGTTGGTTGCAACATTCGCCGATTCGATGAATGACTAGTAACGCCACAACCGGTCCTTTCGTTGCAGTTGTCCGAAAAATAACTGGTTTCGTGCGGCACATTGACGGAGAGGGACAAAAGCAACCATAAAATGCTCTCTTTGAAGAGAGAAACACATTTGCTTTTGTTTTTTTCGGTCGTGGTCTTTTGGTCTCTCTTGGCTCACACTAAAATCTGCTCTCGTAACCTTTTAAATGTGACATTTTGATCAGTTGGTCTTCGAATAAGTCAACTTTGGGACCGCTTGACTGAATCGGGCCTGTTATTGTATGCATACATACATATAGCCGCTTAACAGAGAGCGTGATTGCCGAACACGATCGGTTGAAGGAAGACCGAGACCGTTTGCTATACCCTTGCAAAGGGTATTATAATTTTGCCCAGAAGTTTGCAACGCATAGAAATATTCATTTCCGACCCCATAAACTATACAAATTCTTGATCAGGGTGACAAGCTGAGTCGATTGAGCTGGGTCCGTCCGTCTGTCTGTTTCTACGCGAATTAGTCCCTCAGTTTTGAAGCTATTGAGCTAAAATTTCGCACAGAGTCTTCTTTTTGCTGCACGCTACTAATATGTCAGAACCTACCGAATAGGATGACTATATCTCATAGCTCCCATAGGAACAATCGCTCGGAAAACTAGTTTTAGTATGAAAAACTTTTTTTTTTTCCATGGAAACGTGTCCAAACTTTGTATTCGTAGGTTTTCGATGATTTTTTATAATTTTGCCAAGTGTGATGAAAATCGGACAACTATATGGTATAGCTGCCATACAAAATATAGGTATGAAAAACAGTCTTAGTTAGAAAAACTTTTTGTTTTTAATGGTAGCATCCTGCATTTTTGTATTTGCTTGTTTTACATGCTTTTACCCAATTCTACAAATTTTTGTCCAAATCGGATGATTATATCATATAGCTACCATACGAACGGACGCGCAGTGGTTCCTCCCATAGGCCAAAATTAAAAAAGTCAAAGTTAAAATTTTGACTTTAAATGTATCAACACTTTTTCATAATTGGTCTAGCTATAAAACTGTATTCTTGTTTTTGCTTTGTTCTAACTGTCCTCTTCAAGAATCGCATCGAAAGAGAGAGCATGATATTATTTTGACATTGCAGCGTGAGCAACTTGAAAATAGAGCTTTTTAAATCAAAGTTTCTGTGCGCTGGAAGGGATTAATATAAAGGTATTAACTTTTTTTATACAACAAAAAGTATATGTGCTTCTGCTGTGTTTTGTGTAAATCGGTATTGTGTTAAGTACTTTATTGTGGACGTTCTGTGTTTGTCTTTGCTGTGTTTCGTTAGAGTTTTCGTTATGACCGCCAACTCACAACTCAATAAATCTTTTTGCACATTGTTTGTTAACCCTTTAAGACTATAATATGTCAAATTCAAGTGCCGATAGGTGCCCAGTCAACGTAACCTCAACTTAAAAAACTGTATTCAACAGATTGCTTTTAAGCCTGATCAAAGTCAAAGAAAACACCATGTAAGCCAAAGTCGAAGCTATTACCATCAGCTATTGATTTACTGGAACAATCTATATAAAATATCTATTTATTTCTTTCTTACAAAAAATTCGTTTCATTTTCCCCTTGATATTTGTTGAATTTTTACTTTGTATTTAAAGTGTCTACATATGAACTATGAAAAAATCTTTAAAACTTTTTTGGTTGTTGTTGTTAAATTAATGGAACGTTTTTGCCATTTGTCGCTTAAAACAAAATGATTTTTTCAACAAAATCTCGATTTTAGACTGATTATTCCTATGGCAGCTATATGATATAGTATCCCGATTTTCACAAAGCTCGCCCTGTATATTTAAAGGTGTTTTTAATGAAGAATTATAAGGTTGCGTTGCAATACAAACACTTGATTTCCGACCGATCGTTCATATGACAGCTATATGTTATGGTGGTCCGATCATTTTACTATACATTTATAAAAATTTTGTGTCAAGTTTCAAGTCTCTACCTCAACTAGAAGTATTATTGGACGCCCGCCCTCCCCGACCGATCGTTTATTTGACTGCTATTGGCTATAGACGTCAGATTTTAACAGAACATTGTAGTTTTATGAGAAAGCATATAACATAAATATTTGCCAATATTAAGGGCGTTTTTTCTCTAAAACTAATTTTTCAACCGATCGTTCCTATTACCTAACTTTGTAAAATAGTGTGAAAGTATTTCACATTTTCATTGAAAACAGTAAAGTTATTCTAACACTACTACACCTATTTACCTTTCTTTGAGAGAAATGCCATATACAGGGTGTCCCGGGAACTTTTACAAGTATTTGAATGCCCAATAGAACACAAAAAGAGGAACATTTTTTGTTCTTGCACCATGTGTCTAAATTGCGCCGTTTATGAGTTACAGCGATTCGAGGTAAATGCAGTTAATTTCGAAACTACTTGTTTTAATAGTAAAATTTGTTTTTAACTTATGAGTTTTCTTTCAAAAACTCGAATTTGATTGCATTTTAATCTTCTGAATTTCGAAAACAAACAAACAATTTATTTGTCAATTCAGCTTTGAAATTTTCAAATCGGGAGTACGCTGACAGTGTTGTACTATGGCATGGCATGTTGCAATGGAACTGTTGCGCGGCGTATGTACGCTGAAGCCTTTCCACAACGAAAGAGTATTTCCAGGTACGTACAATCGCCTAGCAGAAACTGGAAATGTGTCAAAACCATAAATTATGGTGCAAAATGCATTTTATGGGGCGATGAGTCCACTTTTGACCGGGAAGGCATTGTTTATTTTCACAATTTGCATCATTATGCTACTCGGAGAACCCTCATGTGAAAATGCAGACGAAGCATCAAAGAAGATTTAGTTGCAATGTTTGGGCAGGTATCATTGGTAAGTAAACTAAAACTCAGTATTTTGAGTAAGATTATAACGTGCACTGCTGTAGGAAAACATATCATAGGACCAGTTTATTCACCGCAGAGGCAAAACAGTGCGGACTATCTTGATTTCCTTCAAAACCGCCTTGATGTTTTGTTGTAGGATGTGCCCCTAGCGCTAATACGTTCAATAGTTTTTTAACACAAGCCGTATCGTAAAAGACTTTTTGAACCAACAAAATGGTGATCAATGTATCGGCTGAAACGGTCCCATTCAATGGTCACCTAGGTCACCCGATTTAAGTCCATTGGACTATTTTATTTGGGGAAGAGCCAAGTAGCTAGTGTACACTGAAGAGATATTGAATATTGAACCATTAAAGGGAAAAATCGAAAATGCATTTCAAACAATGAAAACTGAAATTCAGCTAAACGTCACTACGACTGAAATTAGAAGGCGTTGCGAAATGTGCATTAGTGTCGAAGGTTCTCATTTTGAGCATTTGTGTTAAAATTTCGAAAAGAAAAAAAATTGATTTTAAATGTCAAAATAAATTTAAATGAATTTTAAAACAAGTAGTTTCAAAATAAACTGCATTTACTTCGAATCGCTGTAACTCATAAACGGCGCAATTTAGACACATGGTGCAAGAACAAACAAGAAAGAAAGTCGGTCAAGCCCGACTATAACATACTCTGTACCAAGAAAAATTGTCTTTTGATCATAAATCGAAAACCGTTCATCCGATCTTCTTCATTTCTTTGGCGGATCGATAAGTTATCCTTATAACTAAATATGCCCAGAAGGAACAAGCCATCTATCTTCAAAACTGTGGGAGATATGACGTTTTTTCTAAATTGCGGGGGCGGGAGGGGGCGTGGCCAAAATTGAAAATAAACTTGATCTGCCTGCAGACATAAGAAGCATATGTCCCATACACGTCAAACCTCTATCTCTTACCATCTCTGAGATCTGTGCGTTCATACGGACAGACAGACAGACGGACAGACGGACATGGCTATATCGACTCGGCTGTTGATGCTGATCAAGAATATATATACTTTATGGGGTCGGAGATGCTTACTTCTGGATGTTACATACTTTTGCACAAACTTATAATACTCTATGTACCTTCGGTACAGAGTATAAAAATGTTCCTCTTTTTGTGTTCTATTGGGCATTTAAATACTTGTTTAAGTTCCCGGGACACCCTGTAGATGTCCGATTTCGACCAAACTTTTTGTAATCATTGAACACTTTTAATCATAAACAAAATGGTTTTTCTTACTAAAACTAGTTTATTGAGCGATCGTTTCTATGAAAGCTATATGGTCATCCGATTTCGACAAGACTTTGTACAATTGTGTGCAAGTTCATAAGATATTATAAATAAATGGAATTTTCAAGGATGCTACCATTGGAAACAAAAAAGTTTTCATTACTAAGGCCATTTTTGAAAGGTTTTTTTAGCAACTTTCTTACATGTTACTGTCAAACATGTTCAGTTTGGTCTATAATTTAACCATAATTCGACTTACAAACGAACAACAATTCTCTTTTGTGTTTGGTTTACGTTTTTGTGCTGCTCTCAGCATCGGGCCGATTGGGCTCGGAGCCAACTTTCATAGCATTTACCTAACCATTTCTCAGTTTCCCCCAACTTTCCACTCCAACTAAAAGATATCAACTATTTGTATTATTTCAGAAAAGAGGATGAAATTGGTCTGGACAATTACAAAGCTGTTGAGGTTACCTCTGAACAATCCGAAAAGTTTGTGCAAGAAGATGCTGCCTATGTGAAGAGTCTGTTAGATTAAGCCGACGCATTTAGTTTGTACATATGTTTAGTGTTAATAAAAGAGATCGCAGATCATGGTGCATTTTCCATATATATATATATATTTGTATATATACGCAGTTTTATTCAGAATTTCTTACATGCCTTGGTGTGTGTGAAAAAGTTGTATGCGCGCATTTAAATGCAAGAGAAACATAATTCAATTCAATTCAATTCATTATCTAGTTTCCATCTCAACATGGGGCTTAATCTTAAGTATGTATAAAGTTCTTCTTACTGGCTAAAAATACATTTGCATTCAAAATGGTTAAGCAATTCGCGTTTGCCGTGGCCATGAAACTGTTTTGATGTCCTTTTATACACGTTTTGTTTTTTGGTCGTTGACGAATGTTGGTGCATCTTTTGATTGAGTTGCGTTGCAAGCAAGCGATTTCAGCAAAAAAGAAAACTGTTTTTTGTACCTTAAAGTTTTT